>VMDR010015379.1:0-22379 GCA_007922815.1 Macrotus californicus | reverse complement strand
CTTGAGTCCTCTCCGCCCCTCCTACCGGTCTGGATGTATGTTTCTTAATTTCTTAGTTGTCGGACTTCCATACAGTTCGATTTTCTGTCAGTTCTGGTTGTTTTTTGTTTTAAAATTTGTTGTTGTCCTTCTTTTGGTTGTGTGAGGAGGCACAGTGTGTCTACCTACGCCTCCATCTTGGCCGGAAGCTCCCACACAGGAAATCTATTTTCTAATATTACTATAAATCCTTTCAATGTAGTTTTGTCTGTTTAATAGCGTATCATATGATAGCATCATAATTTGTTTTATTATTCCTTATTTTAAAATTTGAATGTAAAGATTGTTTCCACTTTTTTAAAAAGGTAAATAACAGTATGATGGATATTTTATACACATTTAAAAACTTCCTTTAAAATATTTATTTAAGATAGATTGTTAAAAGAAAGAAATGGACACAGATGGTACATTATTAATTGATTTTTATCACAAGAGCAGCTGTACATTAAATAAGTCTAGCAAATTTTGTTTCCAAGAGGAAGTTAATTTATTTTGATTCATTTTTGGAAGGTGATGTGTTGTAAAAGGCCTTGGGTTGGATTTGTTACAGTGGATGTGATAACCAGAAAACACCATTTTCTAAATTTTTTTTAATGGGAAGAATTCTAAAGAGAAGGACTGCTAGACATTGGTTGTGTCTGATGGAGACTTGTAGGTAAACTAATTGAGTTGGTTTCTAGGGAGGCCATAGAGATAAATGCTGTCTGATTGCCTTGTTCAATGCTCACGGAATGAGATGGGTGTTACTGTCTCCGTACTGCAAGTGAGGAAACTAGGGCGTGCAGAGGTGAAGACAAGTACCCCAATCCACAAAACTAAGAGCTGATAGAGGCCGGATTTGAACTCAGGTCTCTCTCATCCTCAGTCTGAGCTGTCCCTTGCTGCTTTCAGGCTGGCTGAGAAACTGACATCTTCATCTATCCTTTCTCCTCTACATGTTCCCCCAGAGGGAGGGTTGGCCATTAGTTCCTCTTTCTACCACTGACCTTGAAAACCATCTATCTCTTCCAGTAATTACTTGGATGAAAATGGTGAACCCAGCTGCTTCCCCAGTGATTCTTTAGCTCAGACTCGTAAAAGCTGCCTTTGCAGAAGCTGCTGCTTGTCTCGTTCTTTTACTGGGTAATTCCCAAGGGCAAGATTACCTACTAGCAGCTGCTCCTCTCTACATGCAACGGGACTGAGGAAAACCAAATGCTGATTAAATCTACACATTGCTGTTCCATTCCCCTCCAGTGAACACCAAGAAAAATCATTGGAATCATATGACATTGGCTTCAAGGTTTCTTGGAAAATCCAACAGGATTCTTAAACTAATAAAAACAAGAAACAACAGAATATGTAGTTCTTTTTAATCTATATGAAGACTTTGACCAGTATTTCTCTACATTCTTTATTCATCTAGGTTGTTTTTCCTTTCCTTTTCCCTACTTTCTCTCTTTTTTAAAAAATTTCATCCTTATTGGTTTTTTTCCCATTACCATTTAGTGCCCTTATATTTCCTTCCCGCAGTGTTGTTTTTTTCTTAAGTTAAAAATGTAGCCCTCATACATGCACTCACGAGAGAGACAAGGTATCTTTGAGAGTCAGGCTGCTTATAAGAAACAATCGGAAATTCTGCCCATCCCAGGAAACTAGGATCTCTTGTTTATTATCCACAAATTATAAATTCCCTACATAGGTACACCTTTTACTAATTAATTGTTGATAATACCCACATATTAGAAATGCTGTATACATTGACCTTGTTTTCTATTAGTTTTGAAGTATATGTCTGTCTTCTTGCTCATTTGAAAGAATCACAAACAGCATCTTTAAGGAGTGCTTCACTTTTCCTAAGAGGTACTTGTGCTGAGAATCAATGTCTGTACTATAAAAAGATGGTAAAAAAGGGCTCTCCCAGACTTAATATTTACAGACGTGATCATGTGATAGCTGTTAGATACCAAATATGCAGAATTTTCTAAGGAAATTGTAGAGGATGAGTTCCCTAGCTCATAGATCCTTATAGAATAAAGGATGTATAAAAAGAGGAATCAGAAAGTGAAGAGAAATTTTGCAACCAGTTTGGAAAACAATTTGGCCGTTAAATAGAAATTTACTGTATTTCTAGAACTCTACTCTCAGGAATCTACCAAAAAAAAAAAAAAGCATGTAGGTCCACACAAATACTTGTACACCAATTTTGACAGTAACATTACTCATAATAGCCCAAAACTGGAAACAATCAAAATGTCCATCAACCTCGAGATGAATAAACATCCTGTGCTGTATCCATATAATAGAATGCTACTATTTGATGATAAAAATAATACTGAGTCACACTACAGCATGGATCAACCTCAAAAATATCACACTGAGAGAAATAAAACGTCACACATGGTATTTTTCCACTGATATGAAATGTCCAGAAAAGGCAAATCTATAGAGACAGAAAGTACATTAGCAGTTGCCTGGACCTGGGTGTAGGAATAGGCAGTGATTGAAAAGGAGCTTTTGGGGAGCGATAAAAATGCCCTGTTTTAACATTGTAACATTCGGATTGATTTTCAGCACAAACATCTCTTAGGAAAAGGTAAGCACTCCATAAAAATGGTTTTCTGTTCACAGGAGTCCAAGAGACAAATGTTTCAAGACTGCTGGAAATAAGGTCTATTTACACACAATTTCTAATATGTGGCTACTGCCAGAAATTATTAGTAAAAGGTGTACCTCGGCAAGTTACTTTCAATTTGTATACAATAAAACAAGAGATCCTAAGAGTTCTAAAATTGGATTGAGGCAATGGTCCCACAACCGTGTACATTTACTAAAAATCATTCAATTGAACACTTAAAAAAGGAGAATTTGATGGGATGTAACTTATACTTTTAAAAAGCTGCTGTAAAAATGAAAACAATAGATGTTCAATAGATCTTCACTGTCTGATATAGTAACCACCAACTACATGTGGCTAGTTCAAATTGAAATGTGCTTTAATTGTAAAATACACATTAGGTTTCAAAGACTTAACATGGAGGAAAAAGATTATAAATTATCTCATTAATATTTTTTATATACTGGTCACATGTTGAAGTGATAGTATTTTGGATATATGGAGTAAATTAATATATTACTGCCATTAGTTTTATCTGCTTCCTTTTGGTGTAACTAGAAGAAGACCGAATCTGAGATAGATTGACTCTATAAAAAAGAAGCCATAGGCGTGGGTCTACAGGAGCTGAGCAGCACTTCTGAAGACAAAACATTGTGGATATCACTCATTCACAGAGTCACCAGGAGTTGTAGCCAACTCAACAGCATGTAGCGTGCACACACACACACACGCACACACACTAAGACATTAAAATGATCTGGGCGGTTCACATTGTATTTCCATTGAATAGTGCTGCCATGGAGAGAGCTGTTGCTCCCACCCCCATCTCCTGGGAAGAGAACAGAGTCTGCTAGAATCTCAACCCAATACCTAGTGAGGAGGGTCTTCAAGTGGAACTTTCAGGTTATTGACAGGTGCTCACTCTAGTCAATGGGATGGTAGACTGTGGCAGATGGCAGCAGGATGAAACAGAACGCTGATCAGCCAGGGCTTGTCAGGGCCCACAATGTCCAAATGTGCCTGGAACCCAGCCTTGAGTCACGTGACAGAAAACCCAGCCTGGAGCTGGCGAGAGCACCCCAAAGCCCAGTCTGGGTGAAGAGGACCAGCAGCAAAGCCAAAGCTATGGGCAGGTTGATAGACACTAGCAGAAAGAAAATGCTCATTGCCCATATCATGAAAACTGGAAGACAAATGAGAAAGAGCTGGGTTCTGATTCTAACTCAATTTTTATTTATTCAATGTATTTATTACACTATACTCAATCAAAAAGAAGGCTGCTACAGTGCAGAATTTCAGGAGGTGCTATTTGCCTCACAACCCCGGTGAGAGGTGCCCAAACATGGGAAGGGTTAAGGCCATCCCACAGTGCTCCAGCATCCGCTCTATGCATCTGCCATCATCAGAGAGTGTGAGGTCAGCAGGCAAAGGCACCAGACCACATGAGAAGTTTTTGATCCCTGTACCACTCTGCTCTCCTTCATGGAGAGGTCCGCAACTGGCTCGCCAAAAAACAGGAGAGGGTGGGGGAGAAAGAAGCTAATAGAGAAATAGAGAAAAAGCCAATTCTGCCCCCTTTCTTCATTTCAGACATGTTAGCCTAAAACTGACCTGAGCTAGAGGTGGGAAAAAGATCTGATATTTAATCAATTTCTGACCACTGATTAATAGATTGGACTAGATTCTAATTTCTGTTTAAGAGCCATTTGTGACTTAAAGAGGTCATACAATTGTGATTTAGTCAAAAGTCAGAAAAAAAGTCATGAGTCTGCCTGAGTTTTCATCAAAGGGCAATAAAATGTAAATGAATTTAAAGTGACAGCGACAGAGAACTGTGTTCCGATTATAAATCAAGCTGGGCTCATTTCACATAAGGATTACCAGGGAATTACCTCTCTCCTCAAACACTGGGCTGTCACTGTACAGAGTTGTAGGGGGCAGCCTGTGCTCCCTGACAGTGGCCAGGCCACAGTGGCACCCCCTGAGGGAGGGTGTGGTTGGGAGCCAGGCTAGCCTGACCTAAAATTTCTTTGTAATGAGAAAATTTGAAAAGGTACCAAGTCTGACATTTAATCTCAGGATCATCCTCATTCCCAACCATGTTCTGCTTCTACACAAGGATAGAGGATCAAATTCAGCCCATTTCGAAAATCAACCTTTTTGGTGTAACAGGATCCCTTGTTCAGAGTGCCATCACTGTGATCAATAATGCTATCAGTGCCTCATTGATTGTTGCTAAGTGAGTGTCAGAAACCAGGAAATAAAATGCACCCTGTGCACATCTAAATCCCATCCCTTTGCCGCTATAGCCCAGCGTTCCCAGTGGACACTGCTTAAGTGAAACTGGATACAGTGAGAGCTAATATTCATCACCCATCTAGCTATTATGAAAATATATGTATGATTTTTAATATTGTGTAGTAAGATAATACATAGCAAAGTCATACTGAAGATTCTTTTAAGGATAACCGCCTATGATGAAAACATCATAAATGGATAATATACTCATGATTAAATGTACCTTAGAAAGAAATATTTCTAGCTCCTCAAATAACCTTAGCTTTTCATGTCTGTGTTCTCTTAATTGACTTGCTCAGCTCTGTTTTCACCTTGCAGATTGTACCTGATTTTACTTTTGAATGCTGGCCAAGCTTTATCTTGTTCACACGCAACGCCTGAGTGGTCCCATCAAGATGATAAGAGTCTCTAGATGACAACTCAGTGGTCATGGCTCAGATAGCAAGTTTATGTTATGATATTCCCATCACCTGAAGAAGAAGTAAATGAGATGTAACACAGAGAATGGAAACCAAAGGACCACAACCAGCCTCCCAGATCGCCATGTTTGGCCAGCCACCATCCATATCCATTCCTGGTGCAGTCGGCATTCCTGGTGCAGCCAGCATTGCCGGTGCAGCAGTCGGTTTCTGTGCACAGCTCCATCCCACATCTGGGCCTCTGCCTCTTCCGGAAATGGTTTCCCTGTCATTCTCCGCGTGTGCCAAAGCCTTTTCATCCTTTAAATATCCACTTAAATGCCCTTCATAGACCAACCAATTTGGCTTTTCTATCACTTTCTATCCTAGCCCATTTTCTCCAGGGTAGCACTAATCATATTTTGAAATGATTATATTTACTTTACAAATTTTTTATTCTAACATATGCTCTGTGAAGGCAGGGACTCAACTTTCTTGTCAACAATTATGTCTCCAGAGCTGACGTCAGTCCCTGATTTACTGTTATAGTTCAATAAATGCTTATGGAGTGAATAAGTGGGAAGACGGAAATGCCTCTTCGCAGGCTGATGATAAGAATCTAGGCTTACTTAGCCAGACATTTAAGAGGCCACATCATACAGTGATTAAGAACACATGCCCCGTGGCTGTGGTTTTCGGGCTGTGTGGTCCGCAGCACCTTACATTCTTTTGAGCCTCAGTTTCCTCAGTTGTAACAGAGCAACCAACTCTTTGACTTGTTGGGATATCAGATGAGCAATGTATGTACAACACTTAACAAGTTCTGGTCCTTAGTTTTTATTCAATAAGTGCTATCTGTTTTTATTTAAAATATCAAGCGAAGGAAATTCCAAAATTATTCTAGTTGAAGAATGCTCTACCTCCACTGTCAAATTCTGTTCTTCAAGCCTTACGTCAATACCCCAGTTCCAGCAAACCATTCCCGAAGCTCCCGTGCTGCGTCAGTGATGCTGGGAGCACTCCATTGAATCTTTGAGGGCTGTGATCACACAGCGATCTCCAGAGTGATCTGCCCTGAGGGTGTGCCTCAGGACCACACACACGGGGTGGGAAGAAAATATTTAGAATGTCTATTTTGGAGAAAAAAAAGAAAAGAAGAAACAAAAATTAGGCACAATTTATATTTAATAAAGTGTTTGAACTTGGCATTTTTCCTTGTCCCCCTTGTCAGACACTAGTATGTCAGTTTGCTGCCCAAGGTGCTGTGGGTGCACAGGAACGCTAGCAGCACCTCGCTACTTGTGGTTTGCGAGGTCTGGGTGAGAGGTGCTTTGAACTGTATTTTCTGGGTTAAAATTAAAGTAACCCTCATGAAGTGACAAGTGGCTTAGAAAGACTTTTAAACAGGAAGCAAAATAAATGCTCATAGTGGAGGCATAGTTGAACAATAAGAAAATGGCTGAACTGGTGCTTTTACTATTAAAAAATCATATTATGAAATCAGATTTGTCAAGATTTGGGGGAAGTTAAAAAGTGAAATTTTCAAGAAAACTTTTTGAAATACAGTTTTACACTCCCTCTGATTAACAAAAAATCCCAACCATAAGTGAATTTTGTGTGGTAGAAGTCGAGCACCAGAGACTGCTAAAATTCCAATTAAGGAAAGAGGGCACTGGGACTGGAATGTGACATCAGGTGGTCTGAGGGGCAGCACAGATGGGTTTGTGTTCAGTGAGTCTCAATTGTTTGCACAAGGTGGGTGGGAGACGAGGGGATCGAGGTGGCTGGGGGACAATGGAGGAAAGGAAGAGAACAATGGTGGATATCAGAATCTCCTAGGAATTCTGTCCAAGGACTCATACCTGGCTAATCTGGTTCATCCCTTAGCCAAGGAATTCTAAGTCTTTTACTCTCTAACCCTCATCCCTAACTAGGAAGTTAGAGAACTATTATTCTAGCTAACTGCTGATAGAAGTTGAAATAGAAGGAGAGGAAAACCATGAAAATAGCTTAGAACAATCAAGAAGGAGGGAAAATAATAAGCAAATATTTGGAATAAGCAGAATTTTTACATACTAGTAAAAATGGCCAAGTAATTCATTAACATGTAAAAACTGATTCTCATCGACATTTGTTCAAATTTGGTGAAAAAATAATACGTTATATAATTAGCAGGAAAAAAAGCAAAATAAAGAAGCAGTAATTGTTTTCTAATAAAACTTTTCTTACATAAACCACGTTCAGTCAGTGTTGGGATTCTTAGCACACGTAGCCCTTCGGGACGGCTTAGACAAGCTCAAATTTGGGTCCCTGCCATTTACCTGGGACAGCTTCCTGAGGAGGTGTAAAGACTAAAACAATTTTTAAAATCTTTACAGCTATCCTGGTGTTCATCAAACTCTTTTCAAAAATGTGATCTTTTAAGCAAATACCTTGGAGAAAAAAAATCCACTCTTCTTTTGTGTAAAAGAGTAATTTGCAATTAATATTTACTTCTCTATTTTGCTTTATATCATGCCAGGGGCTGATTAGTAACGGCTGGGCTGATCATGCAAGGACTGGACCTAGGAGAGCCTGGAAGTGTTTTTGTTGACTTGCTGTGGGTTGCAGGGCTGTGGGAGGGAGGGCCAGCCAACTGACACGGTGCACCCTAGGGAGCGCCTATGAGAACACCATCCCCATGGAAACAGAGCAGCCTCCACTCAGCTCCAGCCAGTCATTGTTATCATAACAGAAACACATTTTAAAATACTTTTGCAGAACCTGATCTTTGAAATCACCTGAGGATCTTTAAAACTGGACTGACATCTGGACCCCACCTAAGCCCTTAAATCAGAATCTCTCAGGGTGGTAGTTGGGCACTGGAATTTTTTTAAAGCTCTCTAGGCAATTCTAAAATTCAGCCAGAGTCAAGAACTGCTGGCCTAGACAGTGTGTTATGTTGTGTGTGGTAAGGTTAAATTACAAACCAGATGTAGCAGGCATTAAGATCAGTAAGGAATGTTGCAGAAATAATCAGCCAATATCATGTATACAAAAGGCCACACTCCAGAAGTGATGAGTACAAGTGCTTCTATCAGATCAGCATCAGAAATTTAGTTAATAAACACTGATTCCTTAAAAATTAGTGACTTGTTAATTCGCCTAAGGGATTTCAGAAATGGGCTCTTACTGGTAGAATTAAAGTATGTTTTAGAGGCACCCCCCAAACACATATGAACAGCGTATAAAAATATAGTGACACCTGCAAAGATGGGGTCTGAAGCTTGACCCTTGCATCCAGCCGCGGGGTCAGGGTGCTGAGGGCTACCCGATGCTGATACCGGGAGTGCTGGGGTTCTGATGCAAGGGTCATGTCGCACCTTCCTGGGGTGAACCTTTGTCTAAGGTCTAGTCAGAGCACGTAAATGGACAAAAGCTTGGCAAAGCCTCATCAGCCTCACAGCACAGACAACTTGCTAGCAAATGTTTGCTTAATAAATGCTAGCGTCATGGCAGAAATTGGTTTGAGACTCATTGAAAAGTTGGGGAAAGTGGCTAACTTTCACCTTCAAAGTTGTTAGTGGTTACTGCCTACCTATCAAAAGAACCCAAGAGTCCGATATTGACTAGATTGGCTTGGGTCAGGTTTGCAACCGTCAATGAAGAACTGTATGACCCAAGGTTGTCAAATTCTCCAGTTTATATTTTAAGACAGAAAAAGTGTTTTTATGTGAAAACTATAAATGATGCAACTAAATTTAGATTTGTAGGCAAAAGCAAAACAAAACAAAAACCTCTTGAATAGATCCAACAACTTCTCTCTGGGCCAGGAAGGACCTTGATGCTGTGTGTTCAGGCTCTCTAGTCCCAGACACACAACAGGCCCTATGGTTAGGCTTGTTCCCCAGGAACCAGTTAGTGACCTGGGAACTCCAGGCAGTCCAGGCAGGGAGGGCATTGTGGTCATTGAGGCCTAGGTAAGATGTGGGCAGGAATTCAGAGGGCGAGAGAACAAGATGGTGACACAGGTGGATGGAAACTTTGGCAGCAGACTGTTGCTCAGTACCTCCTCTGCCTGCTCCAGGCATGGGCAGTTCTCACATGCAGAGACAAGGAGAAGTTTACTTAGTTTACTCCATAGTGACCTCCTACGGAGTGAGCAAGAGGAGCAAGGGTTACAAACAAGGAGAAGTTTATTGCCTTATTGACTTTACCATAGCATATTGAGCATGTGCTTTATACACAGTCTTGGACTATGGCACTGGAACAAGGAAGACAGTGGATGTCCAAAAAAAACACTCACAAATACAACACTTCTGATACCACATGACTGGTCTGCCCCCCACCCCCGACACACACACAAAGCACTTCTATAAGACACCAGTTGGATTCCCTTCAATTCAATTCAATTCAATTCAATTCAATTCAATTCAATTCAATTCTGACACTATGTACCTGGAGTTATCATCAGACTCCCACTAGTTAAGGACTCAGTCCCACGAGACTGCCCTCACTTCAGATGCCAATCCCAAATCCCAGGCTGTTTCCTATACTTCTGATGTACTGACTATAAATTGAATTTCCCATGACCTTCTCCATGGGTCCAGTAATTTGCTAGAATGGCTCACAGAACTCGGGGAAACACTTTTACCAGAGTATTATCAAAGATATAATAAAAGATGCAAGTGGACAACCAGATGAAGCAATACATAGGGCAAAGTATGTGCAAAGGGGCATGGAGCGTGCATACCTTATGCAGGTGCACCCTCTCCCATGTGTTCACTAGCCTGGGAGCTCTTGAAACCCTGTAGTTTTGGAATTTTTATGGAGGCTTCATCACATAGGCACAATCAATTATTAACTCACTTTTCCTGGAGGACAGAGAGTGGGGTGGAAAGTTTCAAGCTTCTAATCGTGGCTTGGTCTTTCCGGTAACCAGCCCTAATCCAGAAGTCATCCCAGAGCCCACCAAAAGTTATCTCATTGGAACAAAAGACACTCCAATCACCCAGGAAATACAAAAGGATTTAGAGCTCTCAGTTAAGAACTGGGGTCAAAGTCCAAATATTAGAATAAAAAATGCACCCAGTGTTCTTATCAATTAAGAAATTACAAGAATTAAGCCCTGGCTGGTGTGGCTCAGTGGATTAAGTGCCAGCTTGTGAACCAGAAGAAATTACAAGAATTTTCATAGCTCTGTGCCAGGAAACAGAGGTGAAGAGCAATATACACATTTTCTATTATTATACCATTGGGGATTCTTATATTTCTAGTCCAGAGAAGACACTTAGCAAACCTCTGAGGAAAAGCCAATAGTGGTTTTTCTAGTCCTTGAACTCTGCCAGCAGAGAACACTATATAGTCTTAAGACCTAAGTCCAGGAAGGCTCTGGGAGCTCTGAGGACCTGTGCCTGTGTGGGACTCCTGGCTGCCATGTAGATATGCTCCTTTCTGTTTAACTTTCGCCAAAGTTGTATCTCGCACACGGCTCACACACAGGTGAAAGCAGAGGTCCCTGTTCTCAAGGAGCTTAGGACCGAGTGAAGGTGATGGACAAGAACAAAGCGTGCTGCAACGTGAGCACAGAATGCAAGAGAGGTGAGAAATGCAGTGCATGATGGGACCAGTCTGAGCTAATCAATGAAAATGAAATGACCAGTCTGACTGATTTAATTTAGATGCAGAGGCACGTTTCATGTTGGAATCCTGACTCATGTAGATGAGGGCAAGTGAAAAGATACCTTATTTGGGACTGAAAAAGCAGGTCTGTTTGGTGGAAGCAGATAGACATTTTATCTTTTTAACATTTTTTTTTATTGAAAAAGTAACACATCAAGAAGACAAACTGTATAACCAGTCCTAAAGGGAATGCAATAGATGCTCTCTGGGGAAGGAGAGCATTAACTCTCGTCCCACCTTTAGGGTCTAGGACAGAGAGCTCTGGGTGGTCTGGAGCTCCAAGTCTGCCCAGGAGGTAGTCGCCAGCTGCTTGTACTGGGTTACTGGCAAATGGTACAAGTACTTCGTCTTATTCCCAGGCCATGCCACCATTATTAAAGGTGAAGGAATAGGTTTCATAGGATGTGGAACTCAGAAAGAGCCTTAGAATTTACCTCGATCGAGCCTCATTATTTTAATGCAAAATCCGGGCCCAGAGAGTTCATTGGCTCACAGATCTCACAGCAGAGCAACGGGCTGGGTCTGTCTAGACTCCTTTCAGTGCTTATGCCTATTATCACAAATCACCCCTGGTGCACCTAAAGGAAATGAGTAGATTGGGCAAGGTAGTGCATATTTTGCTACAATACTGGGTAAAACTTATTAACAAAAAGTAGAAACTGTTAAAAATTAAAGTTAAATATTTATTTATTTTTAATAAACTAGAACTAAGGATATAGTAACATCAAATATACAAACCTCAGTCCAGAACAAACTGCAAAGATACCCAGCAGTGAGGATACAGTGTACGTTTAGTAACTTTACTTATTTCCATGTGTTAAAAATTCAATTCAATTTAAAGGGACTTTTTATTTTATCCTCACCTGAGGATATGTTTTCACTCCTTTTTAGAAAGAGGAAGGAAGAGAGAGTGAGAGAGACAGAAAGAGAGAAATATGGATTGGTTGCCTCTTGTGGGCTTCCCGGCCAGGTCCTGAACCCACAATCTAGGTATGTGCCCTGGTTAGGAATTGAACCCACAGTCTTTCGGTGTACAGGACGGCACCCCAACCAACTGAGCCACATTGGCCAGGGCTAAAGGGGTTTGTGGAGCGCCTCCTGCGACTCAGCGCTACACTAGCTGCTGCGGGGAACAGAGGAAGTCTAGCGCCCTTGCTGTCCTGCAGGTGCACCGAGCACCAGTGTGCTAGCCCCACCACCGTCTGAGGACGTCATGTTTACCAAGAAAGGGACGGAGACTCTGGGACCACATGTACCTCTCAAAGTTTGTGTCTAGTAAGCAGCAAAAATTGGGTTCCCATTTTTTAAACACAAAATTTTTAATTTGGTTCCAAGTCAGAAATATTTTTTTTACTACGGTGTTTTAAACAACATTTTTTAAAAAATCATACAAAGCAAAACATGATAAGCGCCAAAATAGTGCCATAGTCCTTCCGCTGCAAGTTCTTTGCCCTACAATCGAGCAGCTAAAAGCACTGAGTTTGGAGTCTAAATATCAGCTCTGTACTTTAACCGAGTGTGTGATCTGGCCCTGATTCAAACTCTCCAAAAACCTAATTAGGGAACATTTATGCCTATCTTACAAAGCTGTACTAGAGATTAAAGTAAGAATGAAGCAGGTGAGACTTTCACGATTGCTGACAATATAAATGCTTGAGAAATTGTAGCTAAAATAATACGGGAAATATGGGAAATCATGGAAGGCTTCTTATAGGAGGGAGCATAATGCTTTGTTCTGATACAGTCTCCCACTCACTGTGGCTTTTGACAAATATTGAATGTACACAGCTCTTCACTATCCTTTAGCAGAAAGGCATGAAAAACATTTGCTTCTTTCCCAAATGCAGCTCCTGTTTCAAGTGCTCCAAAGATGAAAATGGTTTAAGAAATAGCCAAGGGTAGGGTGATACAGGAGTTGACAAATGTTTTCTTCCAGTATTTTCTAAGAGCTGGCTCTGCCTTCCCTGGGTCTGCACTTGGAGCCATAGACCAAGGGGTCAGGAATGTTGTTCTGGGTGGTGGCCAGATGACCCTTGAGCTTCAGGGTGACAGACAGACATATTTTGTTGCTCTCCTTTCCTCTTCTGTGTTCTTTTCTCCCTCTCTTCCCTCCTTCTCAAAAATATTCTTCAAAGAAGAATCAGTCTTAAGAGACTAGAAAATGAAATAGCTCTCCATCTGTATACTTAACACCCTAGAGACTTTTCTACCCAGAATGGAAGGAAGTAAAGAAAAAAAATGTATTGATCTAGTAGTAGTCAAGAAATAAAAGCAAATTTCTAGTGCTCAAATGTATGTGAGCTAATTTCATCATCAGAGCTGCGACGGTAACACTGTGAGGCTCTGTTGGTCCTGGGGCCCCAGAGGACACTTATGCCCTCAAAGTTCACTGACAAAAATCCCAGGAGGCTGACATCTTTTGTCAGTTTTCTGCTTTTTACGTGAAACATTGGAGACATATTTGTGTCTTAAGGCCTGGACACCAGCCGTTAGTTGGAGAGCTGGGGTCACCGCAGATTCACGGTTTCCAAAGGGACATGTTGAGTGGAATTGATTTGTGTGAGGGCCTAGAGACACCAGGCACTGATTGAGCTCAGGTGGTCCCACTAGCTGACTTTGCTCTTTGTAATGAGGAAGAGAAATACCCACAGGAAAAGGAAACCGTGGGCTATGAGAAATGAAGCAGTAAAATCTCGGCACCATTAAATCTGGTGATTGTCACACCTCAGAATATCTCCAGGTATGTTAAGCAATCTCATGGACTTCCTAATACCACATGTATTGAAAATAAATACATGTCCCCCTGGCAGATGTGGCTCAGTTGGTTGGGCATTGTCCTGCAAACCAAGATGTCTCAGGTTCGATTCCCAGTCAGGGCATAAGACTAGGTTGTGGGTTTGGTCCCGAATCAAGGAACGTACAAAAAGGTGACCCGCCAATGTTTCTCTCTCACATCGATGTTTTTCTGCCTGTCTTTCTGCCTCCATTCCTTTCTCTCTAAAATCAACAAGCAACAAGTCCTTGGATGAGGATTTAAAAATAAAAGAAAATAAGTGTCATCTAACATTTGTGGGAGGCTGGCTAGTGAATAAGAGAGTCACAAAAGAACAAAAAGCAGTGTTACCGGACGACAGTGGTTAAGAGTCCGTCATCTGTCTGTGTAATTAGACCAATGGCATGACAATCGATGGATGTTTCTCAGTATACTTGGCATTTTGTCTTCAGGCCTTTAGCAAAGCACCAAGCATTAGCTGTTTAGAAAAGCTCTCTGCTCTGCCCGTCTTCACTGGTCACGGTAGAGGCTTGGAGACAGTGAACTGCCCCAAACGCCCTTTCTGTTCTTAAAGTCCTCCGTACTCCTTCACCCGGGCTGTGCTTTAGACACGCCAAACTGCACTCTTCATCTAGACTCAAAGTGCTGCGCCAGCATGGCGTCCTTTTGGATGGCGAGGACTCAGCGGGCAAACTGCTTTCGCTGGAATCCCAGTGGGGCCACCACCATCGCTGAAGTCTTGGGACGATGACCTGGTCGTTCTGGGCCCGACTTTTTATAGACTGTGCAAATAAATGCTCCCACCTCATAGGGTTGTTGTGAAAGTCAAACGAGTCAATACATGAAGATGCTGAGAACGACAACTGGCCCCCAGCGAGTCTTCAGAAATCGTAATCCAGCCTCACTGTGCGCCTTGATGGCCTTGCTGTTTCTTCTGCCGGAACTTCTTTTATTTATTTATTTATTTATTTATTTATTTGTAATATTTCTTTAAAAAAATTATGGATTGATTTTTTAGAGAGAAAGGGAAGGAGAGAGAGAGAGAGAGAGACATGTATTTGCTGTCCCACTTACTTATGCATTCATTCATTGACTCTTATATGTGCCCTGACTGGGGAGCGAACCTGCAACCTTGGCCTATCAGAATAACACTCTAACCAACAGACCTACCCGGCCAGGACCTGCCTGGAATTCTTTTAGCTCCATTCCTCTTCCTTCTGTCTCCTTGTTCTAGTTCAGATGTTACCCCCTTTACATGAAAACTCCCTGAGTTGCCCAAGCAGGGCTGACCATACATCTTTGTGCCGCTACCCCAGGAACTTACAATCACTGTGTTGTTACTGTGTTATTGTCTAGCTGTGAGCTTCTTCAGGTCAAAGTCACTGTGTTCCCTTCATGTTTGTTTCCACCCAAGCTTTACCCCCTAAAAGTTCTAAGTTAGTATTTGTTGAATGAATGGATGGATGAATAAACTAACCAAGCAAGCAACCAATCAGATATTCACTGCCGTATGGAAATTAGCGAATTTTTAGTGATATTCAGAAAAGGTAGAATAAAAGGTTCGTGTGCTTGCAGTATTGTGAAAGGAATGATGAATTCCAGCCCTTCTATAAATTGCCACATGACAGGATTTTCCGCCTTCTGACCTAATTCATTTGCCATGTCTATGTCAGGCCTAATATACTGTGCCAGCTGAAGTGGATATTTGGAATGTTTGTCAGTATGGTTATCACTGGGAAACCCAAGTACTGTGAACTAATGTATATTTTTAGAGAATATGTATTATTCATTTAGCCTTTCAGTGACCACCTAACTTACTGGGTCCAATTCTAAACCTGCCCTTCTGTTTTCTACATCAGCATGTGGTTCACCCTATTGTGAAAAGGCCCCATGCATGGGAGGCTCCAGCGATGAACTTTTAGGGGTTCACATAGTGTTACAGCTGAATAAACACTGAGCTGGCTGCAGTCTGCAGGATATTGACCTGAAACAATCCTGGAGCGCAACATAACCAGAAGAAAACCCCTTCACCCGTGAGTGGAGTTAGAGGTCAGGTTTTCTGGAAAGATCATGGCACTCTTGCACAACTTTTTCCGTATCAATGAGTGCCAAAGGCAACCAATGTTTTCTCTTCTCCTGTGGATTTCTCTTTTGTCCTTCCACATTCCCAGAAGGAACTTCTAGCGTTTTAATGACAGATCATTGGGCAGAGATTCAGGACATCTGGGTGCAGGCTCCGTCCTGCCGATGACTGAGGCATATCACTTCGTGTGTCTGTGCCTCGGTTCGACAGGGTATAGAACAGCCTCCCGCTTTTGGCCATTAACACAGTGGTTTGTTCTTAGAGACACATAACAAGTAAATGCTCTGTTAATCCCAGATAGTGTTTTCTCTGGAGTATGATGACTGAAATCTCTATGACTTATATGCAGCTGTTTTTCAGTAACTTTAAAAGGACATCCTTTTTTCTATGCAGGATAATAAAATAATTGAGCCAAATGATGTCTCCAAGAGGTAACAATTGCCGGGCACTGCAGTTACTCTCTCTCTTCTTTACCTTGCTGCTGTTTCTAGGAGGCAAAAATGACTGTTACAATATGCTCTTTCTACAACGGCATTATGTGTGGTGTTTGTTTCTTGAGAGGATAATACAGATTTTAGGGGAACAGTGATCATTTGAGAATGTTATGTCCGCCCAGATGAAATAAAACCACCGTCTCTCCACAGCAAATACAGCTGTTACTAAAGAAGCAGATTTGATAGTAGTAATATAATTTTAGTTTTATTGGCTCATGTGTGGTAACTTGGAAAACTTTTATTGTAAGAATAAGGACAGAGCATTACAATTGGAGTTGCATTAGAACGGCATTAGAACATTTAAATTATTATAATAGTGTAATTTACATACATAATATATAAACCCATTATTATAACTATTATTAATTAATCTGAATCTATAAAATTTGCCAAAATTTGTCCTAATTTTATTAAATATGCTATCATCATTCATACTAAATAATTGTATAGTTCCATCACTGAAATTCATTTTATGCAAACACAAGGATTTTTTCAAGTTAATGAATCATGAACTTATTAAATATATATCACTTGAATTAACATTTTTTTCATTAATTATAATTTTAATATGGTCTCCACTAGAATTCAGTAATGAAGAGAGTAGGTATTTAAAATGAAATGCAGCCCATTATTCTTGATTAATAATGAGTTAGTTCTTGAATCTGCTACATTCCCCCTCCCCAAGCCCAGGAAGTGAGGAAGGAGCAGACTTAGCATAAACCCAGAACCGTGGTTGTGGCCGACGTGTCCAAAGTTAGTGTGGCAACGAGAATAGTTTCCCGGTCACTGTGGACACAGGTATCCAAAAAAATATGCCTAACGGAAGTGAGAGTATTAGTAGCTGAGCTTTCCTAGGATGTTCTAGGGCAGTTCCTCAATGGGGTTATGTGGGTATTTTGGGAGGGAAAGGCTTGATTACGTGGAATCCTGAGAAGTGCAGAACACTCGGGATCTTGGACCTTCACTAATGAAATGAAGGTTCCTCCCCGTCTCACTGATTCAGCAGGACAAACTACCCAACTCATTTCCAAACATCCCCTTCACTCTCTGTAACAGGATAGGATTCTGCACGATGCCTGGCCTTGGAGCAGAACTCTACTCACTCTGCCTTCGTTCTCTTAAAAAAAGAAAAAATCCAGATAACTGCTATGGTACTTAGTGAAATGACAGTTTTTTCCATCAAATTGCCAGTCCTCTCAAACCTAAGCTATACTCTGGAGTAAGGTTTTCATGAAAAATTAGTCACCCAGTTAGGTAGAAGTTTAGGAGAAGCAGGGGTGGGGCCAGAGGGGGCCTATAGTACTTGCAGAAAAAGCTCATGTATAACTTTGATTAACTGCCTTTAGCTATGTATCTGCTTTTACGACAGGTAACAAGAGATGGTCTAGAGCAAGATTAAATTCTGAGTTAACAGACTTCCACCCATACTTATGTTTAGGAGGTCATGATGGGGGACTCAAAAGTTGGAAAATTTTAGTTTAAGTAACAGCTAATAAGCTTAGTAATCAAAGCATGTAAAAGCTATTGTTCCAGGAACTGAAGGTGTGACCCACCCTGACCCCAAGAGGCCATAAGCAGTTCCACCTTCGTGCCCCAGGAGGACTGCAAGCAATTCAAGCTGGTATCTGAGCCACTGCACTCCAGGGTAAGATGACCACCACCCAGGACACAGCTAAAGACAACCGTCTAGGATGAGAATACTGAAGTTCTTTTAAAACAATTATTTTTTCTCTGAATTCCAAACCCCTTAACTACACTTTGTTCTTCTTAGAGAAAGAGCCATTTTAAAATGGAATTTAAGACAGTCTGTTAAGGAACAAACCCACTGTGTTTTCGGATTGCTGGCCATCTGAATAAAGTGCCCATAAAGATTCAATCCCTGTCTCTGCTTATTGGGTCTGATAGGTGACAGGCAGCACAAACACCGGCTTTTCCAGCGCCGGTCATGCTCTCCCCGTTGGAAGAGTATGCATCACCTCCAGCTAAATCACTTTGTAATTCCCTCACCCCACCCCAATTTAAATAAACCCTCAGGACCGAGGACTGAGCACCCAGGCCTTTCTCACCCCATTCAGCCAGGCCAGTTCTCTTCTCCCAGAGCCTACCACTAATAAAACTCTGCTTGCATGCTAATGCCTTGCTGGTCTTTAATTCTTTACTGAGTCAGCAAGAAACCTCCCACAACAACCCAGAACAGCCTTACCTGTGTTTTGAACGTGATTGCAAGATGCCTAGAAGACCACCATTTGAACGATATATATTTTTTTCATTAAGGATGACTCACTCTCCCTTCTTCAGATTGTTTTCCTGCAGCATCGAAGCATCAAGTGTCTTTGGGAGTGTGTAGTGTTCTAGGTGTAGATGAAAAAGGAATTCTATGGAAAGTTACTCACAGGTGATCTCATTATAAATTCTTAATTAGGCAGGTCATGCTGCGTAGTCATGCACTAGGCATGTATCTTCTTTAATAGAAGGTTTATCTTTGCCTTAAGCAAATCCTTACATTGTTTCTGTGCATCTACATTAATCTACCTTTGAAACCCTCTTACTTACAGTCCCCTTCTAAATGGTGACCACCGCCTAAAGGAGCACACAATCTTAAGTATCCTGTAATTCAGTCCCGGAGTGAGCAGCCTCAAGAGTTTTCCTATCTGTAATCTGACCACTGCCTCGCTTTCTCCTACCTCCCTGCAATCTTCCTTCTGTTCCCTCCGTGATCTAAAATGCATAAAAGAAACTGCAAACTGTTATTCTCCAGAGCCTTTGTCTGACTCTGTTGAGGTCTTGCATCCAGGTGTATCTTCTGTTCTCTACAAGTTCGAACATTCTTATATTATCGTAGGAATGTCAAAACAAATAATTACAGACTTGGTGGCATGAAACAACAGAAATTTATTCTCTCCTAGCTCTGGAGGTCAAAGTCTGAGACCAAGGAATCAGCAGGGCTGTGCCCCTCTACCAACCCTGGGAGAGAAGCCGCCCCAGGCCTCTTTCCTAGCGTCCTGTGGCGGCAGGCAAGCCCTGACGTTCCGTGGCGTAAGGCTGCCCTCCTGTTTCCACCTCCATCTTTACATGGCCTTTTTCTCTTTGAGTCTGAGTGAGTCAAATTTTCCTTACCTTTCTCTTATAAAGACATTAGTCATTAAATTTAGGGCATACACTAAATTCAGAATGATCTTGTCTCAAGATCCTTACCTTGATTATATCTGCAAACACCCTATATTCAAATTCAAATAAGGTCCCATTCTCAGATACCAAGGCTTGGGAGGTGGATAAATCTTTTGGGGGCCACTTCAACCTACTACAAGGAGTAGGTTTCAATGTACAGAAGAGAACTCAGAAAGGTATGTAGCAGATGTTGAGAAAGCACTTCCCAAATTTCTTCAGGTGACCTAAACCATCAGACACACAAACCCTCCATTTGGATTACCAAGATCATGTCCTGAGTCTCCTATGTGTAGTATGATTTTATGTACAAAACAAGGAAAGGAAATGTCAGTAAGAACTGTTTTCAGCTGTAGATAACAGAATGTACAAATATAGGGACTTAAACAAAGAGGAGGTTATTTTTTCTCATCTAACAGGAAATCTGGAATTGAGTAGCTGTTATTGATGATTCTATGGCGTATACTTGTGAGGGCATGTCCATAATTTTCTTGGATAGTTTTTCATGTTTGTCCTTCACAAGATGGCTGGTTCAGCTCCTGGTTGCAAATACGTATTCAGGGCAGGAGAAGGGAAAAGACAATGGTAGTTCTGTGTATATTTTATTTTAAAAAGCAAAGCCTTCCCCTGAGCTCCTGACAAACACTTACTTGCATTTCACGGGCCAGCACTATGTCAATGAGCCCCTCTAAGTGCAATGGACATGGGGGATGAAGGCATTCAACCTCTCCGGCCTCTGCAGTGGAGGTAGCAGGGAAGAAGGGAGTTATGTTGTCTATTAAGCTTGCTAATGAACAGAACTGCCAAAAGGGAGAGAGGATTCTTCCATTATTTTCACAACATTTCTCTTTCCTACATCAAGGTAAGAGAAATAAAGGGTATGGAAAGCAGTAGACTAGTAGAGTGGGATTCCAGTACTAGTATTGCCATTATTCATCTTGGCGTAAGCCATGTGAGCCTCAGTTAACCTCATCTGGAACCAGTCAGTGGACTGGATAACCTCTAATGTTGCCTTATAACTAACTCCATTATCAACAAGGTCTTTCTTTTAGTCCTTTTATAATTCCAGTGATGGTTTTCTACTAGTTGGCCACAGCTGGAGCGCGGATCATCACTAATGGAATCAGAAGGAACGAGGGAGATGATGTAGTATACACCCCCGCTATCTCATAAAGTACCGTTGTACTTGTGCTAGGGGAGAAAATGTGATCCTTTTATTTTATCCTTCATGACTCTCTAAATATTTGGTTTTTAATCAGGGCGTACCACGCTGTCCAGAATACAGACAAGCCTAGAGATGGCTGCAATCATTAAAAGGTTCATTTAAGAGTAATTGCAAAATTAAAAGAGACCCTAGCAGTTCCTGAAATGCCGTTTTTTTTTCCGTTGGTTGCCAAGGGAGCTTCTGCCTCTTTAGAAGCCAAAGGAGCTCCCCTTCCTCAGGGTGGGCCTGAGTCAAATGCACCCAGGTTGCATTCTCTCCTTGCTGGGCGAGTAAGACATTCTTTTTCTTGGGTAAGAGTGGCCGCCGTGCCAGATTTCCTCAAAGACTCCCTCATGAGGCTGTTCTGATGAGGCTGAATAATTTCCCATAAAAATACACGAGCTCAATCAGGCAGGAAATAAGGCTCTCGAATGAAATAAAAGATTGTGGCAGTACCTTTATCTGCTTTTTCGAAACTCCACATGAAACAAGGTTTTATTTCACGTGCTATGAAAAATCAATAAGCAAGGAGTGGTTTCTATCACTTAAGCGTGACTAAAATTGGCCATGCAGAGCCCACAAATGGAATTCTGACAGTCATGAAACTTTTGACAATTTGTAAGTAGACAGATAGATGAAATATACAGGGGAGGGCAAAAGTAGATTTACAATTGTCCGTATAAAAAAAGACTTGCAGGTTATGATTGTTATAATAGCTTTATTAACTCAAAAGGATGTCACAGTACAACTGTTAACCTACTTTTGCCCACCCCTGTATATTCTACTAGAATTGTGCTTAAAGTACATTCTTATCTAATATGAAAACATCAAGTATTGGACTCTGATGTAATAAATGAGGGAAATACCAGTTCAGTAGAGAAATCTAGTAAGCAAGGTAATAAGCAGGCAGCGTGCACGAGTGATGAGGTGAGCTATGTAAAATCCTTTCTGTACTGTTCTTGTCTCAGCGCCAGTCCTTCACGTTCACTCCAGCCCCGACTATGACGTGTATTGCTTCAGCTCTCATCACTTTGCCTTCAACCAAAGCCGTGAGAGAATTGTGGAACTAAGACACTCCTCCAAACACTGTCTGTGTCCTAATTAGTGCAGAGTAGGACCAGGCTTCCTTATGGGGGCTTAAGGACATGGTATTCATATTTTGGGGGGAATATATAAAGAAAAACAACTAGAAATGTGTTCAATTTTCATTTTTTAAAGATGTACCCTTCGCATTGTTTTAGTTTGACATCTATAAATTTTTATCCTAGTTTATCATAGCTTCAGAGAATATAATTTCTGTTATGTTGATAAGATTGACATTTTAAATTGAGGTGGTTGCTTCAATCTTTTAAATGTATCCAATGGAATTTAGATAATTTAACAATTTGATACTTAGGATCATCTATTATTAAAGTATAAAAACATGCACCTCTTAATTGTATGAGATTTCATATTGTTCCTTTTTTATTTGAACTCATATTCCATTACATTTTTGTTTTTATTTTGAAGTCTTTTATTAATTACTGTATAACTGTTTTTAAAAAAATATGTATGTACATTTAAATGTGAAAATTTTTTTTAAAAAAAGGCTTATAACCATAGGCTCTCATTGTTTAAAATCTTTTTTAAATTATATTTTATTGATTATGCTATTACAGTTGTCCCAGT
>VMDR010015378.1:0-22377 GCA_007922815.1 Macrotus californicus | reverse complement strand
GGTTCCTGAAAACCCTTCCCCCCACTGTCCCCTCCCCCCTCCTCTCTGGCTATTGTTAGATTGTTCTTAATTTCAATGTCGCTGGTTATATTTTGTTTGCTTTTTTCTTTGGTTATGTTCCAGTTAAAGGTGAGATCATATGGTATTTCTCCCTCACCACCTGGCTTATTTCACTTAGCATAATCCTCTCTAGTTCCATCCATGCTGTTGCAAAGGGTAGGAGCTCCTTCTTTCTCTCTGCTGCATAGAATTCCATTGTGTAAATGTACCATAGTTTTTTGACCCACTCATTTATTGATGGGCATTTAGGTTGCTTCCAGCACTTGGCTATTGTAAATTGTGCTGCTATGAATACTGGGATGCATAGGTTCTTTTGGATTGGTGTTTTAGGGTTCTTAGGGTATAACCCCAGCAGTGGAATTGCTGGGTCAAAAGGCAGTTCCATTTTTAGTTTTCTGAGGACATTCCATACTGTTTTCCACAGTGGCTGCACCAGTCTACAATCCCACCAACAGTGCACTAGGATTCCCTTTTCTCCGCATCCTCTCCAACACTTGTCTGTTGATTTATTTATAATGGCCATTCTGACCAGTGTGAAGCAAGGCCACTGTAATCAAAACAGCCTGGTACTGGCGTAAGAACAGACACATAGACCAGTGGAACAGAATAGAGAGCCCAGAAATCAACCCAACTCTCTATGGTCAATTAATATTCAACAAAGGGGGAAGAAGCATAAAATGGAGTAAAAATAGCCTCTTCAACAAATGGTGTTGGGAGATCTGGACAGCTACATGCAAAAAAATGAAACTCAATCACCAACTTACACCATACACAAAAATAAATTCAAGGTGAATAAAAGATGTAAATATAGGTTGTGACACCATAAAAGTCCTAGAGGAAAACATTGGCAGGAAAATCTCAGATATTGCACACAGCAACATCTTCACTGATGTGTCCCCTAAAGCAAGGGACATAAAGGAAAGAATAAACAAATAGGACCTCATCAAATTAAAAAGCTTCTGCATGGCTAATGAAAACAGCATTAAAATGAACAGAGAACCAACTATATGGGAAAACATATTTGCAAATGATACCTTGGACAGGGGTTTGATCTCCAAAATATATAAAGAACTCACATGACTCCACTCCCAGAAGACAAAAATTCCAATTCAAAAATGGGCAAAAGACTTGAACAGACACTTCTCCAAGGATATACAGAGGGCCCAGGGACGTATGAAAAGATGCTCTGCATCACTAGCCATCAGAGAGATGCAAATTAGAACCATCATGAGATACTGCTTCAACATTTTACTTTTAAAAGTTATATTTTAAAGTTTTTTTTTCTGATTACCTTACAATTCTTTATAAACTTAGATGTCTAGTGACCAGTACAGTGTCTGACATGGCAGGTAGTTGATAAATATTAATTCCTTTTCCCTTCATATTAATTTCCCTGCACATATACTTTTTAAAAGGTATGAAGGTGACTTCCTGTTGAGCTATCTACACTTTCTCCTTCTGGGGACTGGCCAACTAGCTGATGTGATATAGCTATGGAAAAGCTCTTCTCTGCGAAGAGATAATTGACATTTGTTTAAATTAGTTTCTAGCCCTGAATTATTAGAACTCAGTTTAGTCAATGGGTTCTCAAACTCACAGCCTATCTGTATCTGTGGTGCATCCGTGGTTTCATCTTTGTAGATAAAAGATGAAACATTTTGGTAAAGAGGTAAGAAGAAAGTTTCGGTAATTCCTCCAGTTTCAGGTTTATGTTCTTAAAAAAAAAACTACTTATTGTGGTTCTTTTGCAAATGCACAGAACTAAATCTCAGTATTGCTGGATACACCTCTACTTTTTATATTTGGAAAAATAGAGGAAAGGCTATTCCAATAGAACTTCTCAAAGTGTGAGACAGAGGTGGAGGGCACAGTCTGGATTCATAGCCATATTTGACGAAGGCATAGAAAATAAAAACAAAACTAAAATCCACGGTAATCCAAATAAAAACTGTGAAGGGACAAGAGAGAAGGGGAAATAGCACCGGCACAGCACGCATGGGTAAATACATAAAATGCAGATGGGATAAATATAGAAAATGAAGGGAAGTTGTTTTAGGAAGGTCACAGATTTCCAACTAAGGGGATTAACGTGTGCAGCTGTTACATGGGGGAGGGGCTTATCTCATTCCCGAACTGTCAGGTTCCACTATTGGGCAATAAATGCCTTTTGAGTGAGTGGTGTGATAGTATGTCCTGGAGAAGCCAATCGTACTGTTCTGGACTGGGCTGGAAGGATTAAGTTAACCAAAAGCTCTACTTCATTATTTATCTACTCTTGGTCAAAAAAAGTACCATTCCAGTCAAGCTTTAAAGAATATTATTAAAACAAGTGATACAATAAATTGTCCTTGTGTGTTTTCTTCTTCATCACCTGAGGCTACACTTCAAATATGTTTTCCAAAATTTAGAATAACACTTTCATTTGATTACCTGTTTTCCTGCTCCGTATTTTAAAAGGAATTGTGAGAATTAACCAGTTCATCATAATTAACAGACAGTAAAGAAAAATCCTCTGTTAAGGGAATTCAGGAACCCCAAATCTTTCACGGTCTTTAATGAGCTCTCAGTATGAGCTTATTTCTTGTGGAAAAAAAGGATTTTTCAAGAGAAAGTGATCAAGAGTTATTCCAAAGTGTTTTCTAATGCCTAGTTTAGCTAATTTATGAAAACTCATTAAAATAAGTCTTATATGATTTTTATTACATTACCCAACATGCTCTGTTTCCATAGTTTAATGAGTGTACACAAGGTCAAAGATGGTAAGAAAATAGAGAGTATTGCTTCTGGAGAGTGTAAGGGTTCAGTATCAAGGTGCTGTAAATGAATTGAGTACTTGACACGTACACAGGTCTGTTAATTCACTCCAATGGCATGTACTCATTCTGGGACTTCAATCATGATCGTTCTGCCCCTGCTGTACTATGCTACTTACTATGTACTATGTTACTAGTAAGTAGCATAGTCATTCGATTACCCTATGATGTAGGGTTAATTTCAGCATATCCAAATGCCATCGTTTATGAATAACAATTCTGGCATGTCGTTGAGAGTTCCAAGCATACCTAGTTAATGATTATTAATTCGGTGCCTATTTTGCCAACTTAAAACACTCACGGAGTACAAAGCTTTGCACAAATACCTATTTTCTTAGGTACCCTTGTCATAGCTCTATCCTTGATGCAGATTAGTCGAGCCGAATATGCCATCTCTATTGCTGCTATTATAGGGGGCTCCGGTGCCAATTACCAGTTCCCTAGAATTTGCCCGTAATTGACTATGTCCCACAATAGGTAACTCTGGAGGTGACTGGCAGCCTCAACTGTGGTTGTCCCGCCTGTCTATTGGGCCCTGCAGGAAGCCCCGCCTCATTAACTCAGTCAAGGGCTGCAGTTGGTCCGGCTCCGGTGAATGGCG
Source organism: Macrotus californicus (assembly GCA_007922815.1). Lineage (NCBI taxonomy): Eukaryota > Metazoa > Chordata > Mammalia > Chiroptera > Phyllostomidae > Macrotus > Macrotus californicus. The sequence goes on along the minus strand of VMDR010015378.1, from coordinate 18,903 downwards.
GGCTTCAGCTCCGCCCCGGCCGTCCGCTGCGCTGCCTGGGTCGGCGCCGTTTCCAGTTGAGAGATGGCGGCCGCCGCAGGTAGATCGCTCTTGCTGCTCCTCTCCTCCCGGGGCGGTGCCGTGGGCGCCGGCGGTGGCGGAGCGCTGACTGCCGGCTGCTTCCCCGGGCTGGGCGTCAGCCGCCACCGGCAGCAGCAGCACCACCGGACGGTGAGTGAGAGCGCCCGGCGGCTCCGGGGAGGGCGGGGCGGCGCTGGCGTGTGGGAGCCGCCGGCAGGCAGGCCGCCGGGGCAGCGGGCTAGTTACCTCAACTCGCGGCCGCTCCCGAGGTTGCCGGACTCGGAGGGGCCGCCGTGCCCTTCAGGCGCCTGCGGCGGCGACCAGGAAGGGAGGGAGCGCGGAGGAAGCGGAGAGGAGGAGGAGGAGGGGCGACGGCGGGGATGTTCCCGCAGGACTGGGGCCACCAGGGCGGGGAAGGCACAGGACTTGAACCTCTCACCGACCCGCCCCGGCCTCGGTCCCTCCCTCCTTTCTCAGCCGCTCTGCCCCGCCGCTCCCGACCGGAGCCCCGCGCGAGTTGTCCCCTTGCCCTCCTCCTCCGGGCGGCTTCGGGTGTCCTGAGTTGCCGCGGCTGCCGTGTGTCTGTGTGTGTGTGTCAGAGGAGTGGCCGTGCCGTGCTTTGGGGAACTGCCCCCGAGCGCAGCCCAGGACCCCAGCGGGGTCTCTCGCTGGTCCTCCCCGGGCCCTTCGGGAATGGGCAAGAAGGAAAGTCAAACTTTGTCCCCCTGCGCGACTCCCTGCGCGCGTGGGCACGGGGGCAGCCGCTTTGCGATGGATGCTGCATTGCCTCAGGAGGCAAGCCCCGCTCCTCGGGTCCCCGCAGGCCCCCGGGGGTCCTTTGGGGGGCTGCTTGGTGAACTCGTCGCGCGTGCCTGGAGAAGGGTGGGCCGCAGGCGGGGGGCGTGCGTGCGGCGAGTTGTTCACGGAGTCGGCGATCTGGAGGGTTTCCTGGCCAGTTATTGCTGGTTTCCATTGGCCGGCAGGGATCGGGAGTTTCTACTTGAACAACCTTGGTGTGCGTGCGTGCGTGTGTGTGTGTTTGTGATTTTTTCTTCCAGTTGCAAGACTGTGTGTGTGTGTGTGTGAGTGTTTGTGATTTTTTTCTTCTCCCAGTAGCAAGACTGTGCGTGTGTGTGTGTGTGTGAGTGAGTGTGAGTGTGTGATTTTTTTTCTTCCAGTTGCAAGACTGGCAAGTTGGGCTTGCCGTGGAGTTCCAGACCTAACGGGTCAGCAGGTTCTCCTCTCTCAGACTCTCGGGGCCCGTGTGTGTTGGTGTCTGCCAGCGCGGAGATGCCCCGAGTGGGCTTCGTTCCCGGGGCCACGTTCCGTGGCGTGGCGTGGTGCGGGGCGGACGGGTGCCTCGGGCCCTCCGCCGTGACCCGTGCACCCACCTGCCTGGTCTGGTCACCTGGCCGTGCAGAGGAGGCCGAGCCCGAGGTTGTCCCAGGGGGTCCCCAGACCCGTGGCAGCCTCCAGCTGTGTCCGAGACGGCTTTGGAGAGAAGGGGCGCTCCGTGAGTGCGAGGTGGTGTTGTCATCATTAGTCATAGGTAGGGACCCTATTCTTATTCCTGTGACAAAATTGCACTTCTTCGTATTTGGCATGCTGACATATTGCTTTGCTAACGCTTTTGGGTGAGCGCCTAGCTTCTTCACAGTTCAGTGTAGATTTGCATGTTTCATAGCCTCCAGTTAACGGGTTTTGTTCTCTCAGAAACAGAAGGGCCCCGAAAGCTGGCTGGTGTTTCCCTCTCCCTCAAACCGGGTAAAGACTTCCCGTGCCGTCTTTGGCTCTGTGTTCTGATCATGCGTCTTCTGACTTCACAGTTTGCTTTTGAGGCTGTTGGGGTGTGGTGCTCATGGAGCATTTTAAAATTTCGTGCCTTGTGGCACTGATTTTCCATCGTGTGGGTCTGTCTGTCGGGCTGGGAGTGTAACCCTTGTGTGGGCACTTCATGAAAGCGCCCCTCTGTGCTGTTCTGGGGTGGGTAAAAGTAAAGCGCTGAATTCGGAACCGAAAGCACAGTTAAAGTGAAGCTTTATTTCTGAAGGGTACACATGTTATGGGAATGGTGACTTGTGAACGAACTTCGGTTTTTTCAGAATCTTACAACTGATTATTTAAAATATGTGAAGAGTGTTTTCCCTTTTCTGTGATTGCTCTGAAGCCATCATATATAGAGCTCTCCATCTGTTATTCTGTGATTCCTCCTCACAAGACTCAATTTGAAAGGTATCTTTTAGAGATTTGTTTAATTCTTGACATTTTGTGCCTGAAATGGAGGCCCAGAATGGGAGAGAATTGGTCAGAATTACACAGCTAATATGCAGCGACTCCCAATATGCACCCACTCCAGCTGTTTTGACCCCCTTATTGTGTTCTCATTATTTTAAAGTGCAGTTGTTCCTTCACATGTCTTTCTCCCTTGTAAATTAACTATTTGTTCGGAAAGTATTGGTATTTCAAACCCCATGAGTGGGAATTCTTCTATAAGTAGATGTTGGTTTGAGGCCCCTGTCTTAGGCAAATATGGGAACAAACAGCTTGCCCTTAGAAAAGTCCCTGAGAGACCCTGAGGTTGAAGCTTGCACAGGAGACATCCTGTGTTTGTGCAGCAGATGGCACTCTGTGTTGAACTGGATCACAAGTCCAGCTTGTCTGCTGTTGTTCTGCCGTCGGGGTTATGGTAACTGGAGATGGGGGGGCGTTACAGTTCTGGTGGATTCTGCTTCAGAGGCACGTTTTTTGAAATCTGTCTATCCCCCATTTGGAGAATGAGGTCTAAGCAATACAGTTCAGGTAATTTGTAAGGGTAGTTGCAAAATTATAAAACATAACTCTCCACCCCTCATTAAAACATTATTCAGCTGAGTAAGTAGGAGTAAAAGTGCAGGGGTTTACTCAGTATTTTTAGCGCCGTCCAGTAATTTTTCTTTTCCTGTGTGAAGAGCCTGTACTTTTTTCTTCCTTGTGTGAAGCTCCCCAGCTTGCAACTGTAACTAAGACTGATGTAAAATGTTTGTTGCATGACTTCTTGTGTGGTTAGTGAAGGTGGCTGCTATTTTCAAGGATGATTCTTTAAGGGGAAACTGCATTTCATTGCGAGCTGTGTAATTCCTTTGCTAAACCAAGTTGTTTCATCTCTGATTATGTCAGCCTGACTGTTGGCATTTCCTTGTGCTCAACGGCTATGCTGAATTACTAAACCTCAAGTTCTCTTAAGTCTGCCATTGTACTGTTATAGTTTGTGGGTGTCCCTGTGTACTTTAACATTGTAGTTCTTTGGCAGAGATATCATTTCAGTTCAACCTGAAAGTTTTAACAGAGATTACATTGCTTGACACAGAGGCGAGTCCCAGTTGTTTAACTGGGCTCCTCGTGGTCTGGCCCGGCCTTTCTCTGTCAGATTCACCCCGGCACACATTCTCCACTGCACGTAAGGCATGTATCCATACTAAATGTTTGTGCAGTTCTTGTGGCTGATTTCAGTTTTAATCACTGCTGTAACCTCTAAGGTCCATTTCAGGTTAGAGACTGTGAACTTTGACTCCTCTCTGAATCAATCTCACATCCTCACTTTACACACAAGGAAAGGGACCTAATGGGAACTGAGGAAAGTGACTTGTTAGGTTACATTTGTGATTAATGACACCTGGGATGAAACTTTTTTTAAATAGAGGTGGGTTCAAGGAGAAGTCCTAGTCTGAATCTTGATTTGTGTAGTTCCTGGTTCTTAGTCGCTTACTATTGTTTTATTTTGCCCTCTGAATTGTGATGGGATTTATTATTTTCAGGACACAGTTTGACACTGACTTGTCTTGTTCTCTCACTGTTCATTTGTGTTACCTTATCTTACCGGGAAGATAAGGCAAAGATTGTGTCTCTTCTTACCTTTCTGTCTCTCATCAGCTCCAAAACAGTGCTGGGTATACAGGTGACACTCAGAGAAGCACTGAGTGAATGTGTGCCCTTTTGTCTGCCTGCGGGGGGGGGGGGGGGGGGGGGGGGGGGGGGGGGGGGGGGGGGGGGGGGGGGGGGAGGCACGCTGCCCCCTCCACCCTGCCCCGCCATTTTGACTTAATGGCCTGTTGCTCAGGTAGTCACATTTGGGTAATTGCTTTAAGTTTGATATTGCCAGAGTTGTCTTTGGTTGTATATTGCACTTCTTTATGATAGTTGCAAGTTCCATTACTGATGGAGAGGGTAGGTACCGTTGGGTCAGCCAACAGTGGTACTGCCTTTCTGTCCAAAGCCAGCAAAAGTATGATAAATAGCCAGATTATTGGAACCATATGTTTGAATCAGATTCTCGATTTATTGTTGTCTAATCTAATATAATATTAAATTTTGAGGGTTTTAGATAAATATTTAGAGCAGACATGTTTAACTTTGCAACACTGTGGATTTTCTTAAAAATTACTATTTGTTTTCCTGTGATTCAGGGCAAGATTACCTTTCAAAGTCTCAAGATAGCCACTCTATATAATGGAATCCTCTGTTCTTTTATTGAAATTTTTAAAAATTTGTTGATTTGAGAGAATGAGAGTGAGAGAGAGAAACATCAATTTTGTCGTTCCATTTATTTATGCATTCATTGGTTGCTTCTTGTATGTGTACTGGCCAGGGACCAAACTCACAACCTTGGCATATCGGGATGACACCCTAACCAACTGAGCTACTCTGTTCTTTACTTAACTGATTAATACCATAGCATGGCTCGTGGATATAATAGAATTACTGGAGCAACATATTATTAGGAAAACTAAGATGTTGCAATGGAAGACATGTACTTAAAAGAATCTTCATATTTAGAGCTCAAAAAGACTTTCTATTAAGGAAACAAGGGTGCAAGAGCAGTGGCTTCGCTTTTCCCTTAGTAGCCTAGCAAATTACTCTGGAGCGGAAAATGTCTCCTATGTCTGCTGGTTTTTCCATCAGTTCAATTACATAATTCTGTGTTACATTTTTTAAAAATATTAAGCCGAAACTGGTTTTTAAAAGTGAATTGGGGTCAAGTTCTTTCAGTAAGTTCCTAAACTCAAACTCAGTCTTGAATCACTCCCTGATTTAGATCAAGCTTGATGACATCTGTTAAAAACCTGTCCTTTGCAGGTTGAATGCAAAAGAGAAACAGTCCATTTATTTGTTTCACTGGACTTTGTTAAATACTTCCAGTGAGACAACCTGTGTAGAATTAAAGTTGACTTCAAGCAAAGTAAAATTAATAAGTTTAGTGAGTTTTTGACCCATAAACGGTATACAGGCTTGAATCTTTTCTAGTGATAAAAATATAACTTGGTGAATTACATCACCAGCTGGGTCGAATAGCATGTCAGAACTGAACTTTTTCTAATGCAGTTTTGGAAAAATTGAATAACATGACATTGCATTTTGAAATTTTTCTTAAACATAAGAGCATTTTCCAAAGGCTCTTTAAGGGCATTAATAACATTTATTTATCCAGAAGAGTGGTGTTTACCCTTTATTGTTTGTTACTAAAATTTTCAGTTTTTACATACTCTTTTCTTAATATTTGTTGTCCACTTTATTGTTTGTGGACCACTTGTAATAATCACTGGAAATTGCTGAGGGGTGCATCAGGTGGATGGGGCTGTCCAGAAGGCAGTCTCAAGCATTGGCCTCAAACTGTGCCACTCACAGGTCACACGGTCCCTTAAACTCCTTTTTGGCCTTCTAAGACAGGTCTGCATTGGACTTCCTATTTATCGATAGTAAGTCGTGTTCCAGGACGTTTAAGAGCATTATTGTCTGCTTTAAACTTGAGAAAGTTAGTGTGACTGGTAACTGGTCAAATAACAGGAAAGCAGGTAGGTTAGCTTGAACTGTGTGACCTGTGCAGTCAGAGGTGCAGATACAGGAGAAAGCATCTAAGGTCTGAGGACCTTGTGCTGCCTCATTTAATTCTCACTGTAACCCTATGAGAGATGTTATTATCCTACTTTTATAGACGAGGAAATTGAGAATGAGACAGGTTCACTTCTTAAATGTCATGAACTGTTTTACTGCGAGGGCTGCAGAGATGGATGAGACACACACTTGGGAGCTGAGTCTTAAGTCTCGCTCTGGCTAGAGTTAAAGGTGTGCCACGCTGGTGTCAGTGTGAGGGCTCCTTCCCTCTCGTCTTCCCTCCTTTCTCCGCGTCCCCTTCTCGAGAGTCTCCTGAAGTTTTCTTCCAAGAGATCTCACCATGCTTGCTACCAACTATTTTCTTAAGACTGTTTGTGCACCTTCCCCTCGAGGTATTAGCTGATAAGGGTCTAAGGTGTGCTTCTTAGGGATCTTTGTAATTTAGTTTAGGCTTCCAAAAAGTCTCTTAGTAGACCTGATAATTAGTGAGCATTGCTTCCATGTCAGACACTTTTAGAACATTGCATAGGGTACCACACAACAGCCCTTCAGGCAAATGCCACCCCCAGTGTACAGGCGAGAAAACCAGGACCTGGAAATGTTAAGAACCTGGAGTCATTCAGAAAGTATGTGTCAGAACTCCTATTCTTCGTGACATGCTGTCACGTTGGGAAAAAGAGATGCCTTTGAAGTGGTCATCTGGCCAAGAGACCTTGACAAAAAAGACTGTAACTAGCTGTGTCTTTCTTTTTCCCTTAAGGCGATTTAGTGGGAGCACTGCGACCTACCTACCTGAGAGAATTGGGGAAGGTTTCACAGGGGAGACCTTCCTTAACGCTAAAATGTGAGGGGATACAATGTGTGGGGGACTGGAAAGGTGTGGCGCACTCCAGGCAATACCAGGATCTGACGTGACAGTACAAGGAAGTAAGACAATGGTTTGTTACAACTGGACCATGGGCAGGGATAGCTAGACATTAGACTGCACGGTAGCGGTACTGGAACAGTAATTAATATTTACAAAGTGCACCGTGTGCTAAGCACTTCATATAGAAAATTTCACTTCATTTTCTAGATACCTTATGAGTAGGTACTATTATCTTTGTTTTACAGATAGTGAAACTGAGTGACCTCAGACTGGTTAAGTGATTTGCCCAGGATCACAGCTGGTCAGTGACACGCAGCTAGTGAATGACTTGCCCAGGATCACACAGCCAGTGTGGGGCAGGCACGTCTCGCATGTAAACCCAAGTAGTCTGGCTCCAGAGCCTGTCTCGTAACCACTGGGAGGGAGTGAGACTGGGAGAGGGCTTGTCAAAGAGCCGAAATTTTATTATGTAGGTCAGTGTTTTGTTGTTGTTGTTTTAAAACTCAACCCAAACCACAGTAGAGATGCCTTTTATATCATGACCCAGCATGTGTACATAAAACCAAGGGAAGTTTTATGAAACAATACTTTTATGTATGAGTCATATGTAGTTTCTATTCTGTATTGTTAAAGAATACTGGTTGGGACCCACTTAGATTGAGTTTACAACTTAAGCCGCAGTTTAGAAAAATCTTACTAGTCAATAGGTGAGAGTGAAGAATTTCAAGTAGAGGAGTTACATGATCAGGTTTGTGCTTTTAGGTAGGTCATGCATGCAGCGGCAGGAAGACTGGATTGGAGAAGAGGGGACCAGAAAGGGAGAGAGACCAGTAAAGGGGCATCTTAATGGACCAGGTACAAGATGCTTGAACTAGGACAGGAGCATTGGGGATAGACAAAAGGGAATAGATGGAAGGGAGACTTAGGCAGTAGAATTGGTGGAACTTGGTGATTGGATGAGGAATATCAGCTAGTACCAGGCAGAAAGACAATGTAATTCAAGGTATCCGAGACTGTTTCTCAGCCACTGAAACTTTGTGTGTTTCTTTTTACGGTCATGATAAATATACTGCTTTCTTGTCCTCTTCTATGCCTCTACTTTTGTATATAAAAATGTGCTGATCTGCTTTAATTATTTTAAATGATTTTTAAATTTATATGTCAAATCAGATGTCCACCTTATCCCCACATTCCTGCCCCCTAATATTAGAGTCTGAAAAATTTGCACAGCGGTGTGAAAAAGATCACACAGCATAAGGAGCACTCAACAAATCTTTGTTGCATGTGTTCTCTGTTTACTCTTCCAAAGCAGAAACTCTTAACATTACGTTCATTAATTAGAGAAATGCTTTTGAGTAATTTTCTTTGATTTTGTTCTCTTTAGCTTTCCATTTTTGTAATATTTGATACCCTTTAGGGAATATTGAACATTGTACGTATGATGGTCTTACCTTAAAAACAACCAACCAACCTTGGTAGGAAATCTTTTCTCTGTAAAATTTTAGCAATTTTTCTCTCCACATTAGAAATACACATGTGAGATTTACACTGCTTCTGCTACCCCAGTTTCTAAGAGAGGGATACAAATAAAATGATATAGTTGTGATCAAGGTATTTGGATGATGCTCTAGCATTTTAATTGACTAGGTAGCTTACTGGATGGCTTTATTTAGAAAGCTCATATTCTTTGGTCTTCCAAGTATTATAATACCAAGATAAGTATCTATGTATTTGATAAGTATGACAATTTTTAAGAGACAGTATAATGTCTGTTTTACCAGAAGAGATTGTATTTGCAATGTGGTTGGCGAGCCTTTTGAAGTCGGATGGGAGCAAAAGGTTGCGGTACTATCACAGAGTCTTTTTAGTTTTGTGAGATAGTTAAATGAAGAGACAGAAGTGGTAAAGGTGTGTGCGTGTGTTGTCCACTCACCAAAGTGAGGTCATTGAAGAGGATTAAGTGCCGTGTGGTAAAAGAGTTGGGCTTAGGGTTCTCTTCCTTTCTATTCCATTAACTTGCTATTTGACCTTGGGCAAGTGACTCAATCTTTAGGCCTTAATAAATAAGGACACCTGATTAGGTGAGCCTAAAGGGCTTCTTTATTCCTAAGACATATATCATTTTTACTTAATATATTATAAGTAATTTTTATGTTATTTTATTGAGTGGCTTGTATAAAAAATCATAAACTCAAGTACAGTGTATTTGCTTATTCTCACAGTGTTCAAGGGCTTGAAGTGAAGGGAGATAGCCTTCAGTTCCTTGCCAGCAAGTTTACATAGTTCTCACCTCTCGATGAACATTTTATCCTGCGTTCTTCTTAACACAGATCATTATGCTTTTAGTCCCATTTTTCTCTTTTGTCTTTTTCCAATCCAAACTGCTGAGTGAGTGGGGGGAGAGGTGAAGATGTGTCGGGGACTCCAGAGTTGGAGTGATGGGAGAAAGAAAAAAGCAGATAGTATTGGAATGTTGAGGTGAGATGGGCCTGTTCTAGTAGCTTGTTAGTTCTGAGTTGTTGCCTGCTAGCCTGAGTGTGAAAACCTTAATGCGTAATTAGTTGCCCTTAGTCTGTTCTCCCAGCCTCTGTGAGCTGAGCATAATAGTGGCAAGAACATAGATGTTGTCGGTGTGGGATACGTGAGAGTGAGTTAGAAAGTCCTGGAGACCATTGTGTAAAAACCCTTCAGCCCTGTGGACAGCGCAGCTGTAGCTCAGCCCGTTCTTTGTGCCTAGATACTACAGTGTTGGGAATCACAGAAACAGGAAGAAGGAATTACTTTTTTTTGATTCAGGCAGCAGCCAATAATCGTAAGAGTTCACAGATTGTGCCGAAACAAGCAGGATTATATAAAATGCTAAATTAAAGTAGTAATGAAAAAGACTGTAGTGCTATTGTGTTATAAGTAATTTAAGAAATTGACATAATGCATTTACCAGGCAAATATTTGGAGTGAGTAGGGGAAAGAGGGGACGGGAAAGACTGGGCATTGCAGAAGAGAGAAAGGAACGATTTGAAAGAGATGCTGCCAACTCTTGGGTCCCTGCATATATATGTTTTTCCAGAGATGACAGATTTTTGGAGGTGTTTATTTTGGAACTAATGTTCTGTATTTCCAGCGGCCCCCTGTATCCTGTATTTTGCACTGCCAGGGTTCTGCTAGCTGCCATGGAGCCGGGCTGTGGCAAGTGGCCAAGTGTGATAAAAACCTATTTTTTCATTTTAAAACAGAGTATAGATGTCAGAACGCTTTAAAGAAGTATTTAAAGATATATTGGAATAGAAGTAGTAAAAACCGAAGGAGATTGAAAGTTTTTTATTTGCTTTTGATGTAAATGTGTTTCTTTTGTAAACAGAAGAATACCAGCTTATGTCTGTCTCTGTCAGTTTCTCTGTTTTTGCCCCTCTTTCCATGATCTTTGAGTGCTGGTGCTAGAAGCACTGAATAGACAGGATAGATGAGTTTTCTGATCAGGAAGAGGTGGTAGTGGTTTTATTTTTATTTCTTAGGGGATCTGTTTATTCTCTGTGAATGTCTTACTTGTATGCACATTAGTAGTTGGGATTTGTTTCTTTACTTTGTTTTAACCCGAAAGAAAATGAAACTTTTTTTCCCATTTCCAGCTTTGACTTAAGCTTCAAAACAAAATGTTGTCTAAGCACAGTTGAGCTGGTAAAATGGAATTACAGTATGACATATTGCAGAGTTTTGGAATATTTATTTATTAGATGAAGAATTGAACTCCAGTCAGTACTTTCTTTAATTTTAATGTCTCACTCTGCATGGGCATTTGAGTCAGAATGAAATCAAGTTCATAGCTTGGCCAAGTGCCACAAAGTCAGGTGAGCTTTAAATATATAATGATTTCTTTTTAGTGATTGCTAGAGCTTTTAGCAGTGAAAGGGGGAAAATGAAAGGCAACTCTAATAGATTTCTTGTCTAAAATGAGTATTCTTGGTAAGATTGGAGGTAGAGACAAGCTGGGGCCCCAAATTGTGGATCTGAAGATCTCATCAAAGCCAGCATCAGAAAGTGGCAGCACCAGTGGAAGAAAAGACAGAAAACTCCTGAAGAGCAGCCTCTCAAAGAAGCTTACATTGGAAAGGCTTTTCCATCAACAGGGATTTTTTGGCCGGGGGGAGGGGCTGTGGAATGAGGTGGCCCTTCATAAGGAAATTACATTGTGTTTACACAACATATGAGGGAAAAAGTCTTTTCTTTTTAGATTATGAAGTATGTTATGTCTATAAAAACAAGTAGAATAATGTATTTTGTTTAGCTTGAGAAATTAAAACTACAACTGTAATTGCTGCTCCAAGTGTGCTTCCCATTTCCTGTTCTCTCCAGAAGTAACATCCTCTCCAAGTTGGTGTTTACCATTCCCATGTATGTGTTTATGCTGTATATGTTTATACATATGCCTTATACAGCATTGCAAGTGGGTTTTCAACCTTATGATAGTACACTGCCTGTATCCTTATGCAATTTTGTTCTCTTTGATTAATACTTTAAAAAATATTTAGTCTTTACTCATTTTTCATTTTTAACTCCTCTGTGAGATGTTGTTCCCAATTTCACATATTTAATAATTCTTCTGTTGACTAGAGGTCTTTTTAGCTGAATATTGGGGATGGGTAGGAAAGAGGAATATATTACGTCATTTTAAAGTTAGACTGAGAATGTTGTTTTGACTTTAAAAATAGCCACTTTCCTTTTTTGGTGTGGAATGCCCTCATTTATTGTATTCTTGGGAAAACCCTTCCCAAGAGTAAACAGAGAAGAGCAACGTTTCACTGCGCAGATGAATGTGTCTTGTGTACAGTGCAGAACAGCACCCGCTATAGTACAGAGAGCTCACGAGGGACTGGGTGAGTGCAGCAACAAAGTCGTGGTTACTGTATTAGCATTCTCCGATTTTTCAAGTGCAGATAAGCTGTGGACGGAAACTTGTTGGCATTTATTTATTGTTTTTTTCTTTGTGTTTGGGATAATTTGAAATTTGGGACTATCCCCTTATTTTGTAAAAGGGTATGTGTCTTCAGTGGTAAAAAGACTTCTTGAATTGGGTCTTGGTTTTGTGGAGCAAAGGAAAACAAGGTCTAGGAATGAGGGGAGTTATTTCTTTTTTGAGGCAGGTAGTTAGTGTGAAGTAAATATTTCTCTTACTAATAAATCTTATATTTATTTAATAATAGATATTATTTGCCTGTGTATATTCTTACATTGTAGTCATTGTTTTAATTTTTTTATTTAATAAAAAAAATCTGCACTTGAGGATATGTTTATTGATTTTAGAGAGAGAGGAAGGGAGCAGAGAGAGAGAGAGAGATGCATCCACCCATTGCCTCCTGTCTGCACCCCAGCTGGGGACTGAACCTGCAATGCATGTGTGGGTTCTGACCGAGAATCAAACTCACAGCCCCTTGGTGCACTGGACAATGCTCCAACAAACTGAGCCAATAACTGTAGTCATCGTTTTAAAAAGGCAATTTCTGGTAAAAATTTTTGTTGCTAATTTCATGCAATTTCATTTGTAATATCTTCGATAATGGTTTGAAAAATTTTGCAAACTGCACGGTGCAGAGCTTTATTCAGGTTGTCCCTCCAAATGATTTGCTGTAGTGCATTAACCAGAAATGCTGATGCATCAAGGGAAACACTGGTAGATGGTTTGCTTTCCAGGGACTGTTGCCAAGGCAAGGCAAACACAAGCCAAAATTGAGAAGAAAATGTTAGTTAGGCACTCAAGATGTAGTCTGGCCAGGTATGCTATTAACAGTGAATATCCCATTCTAATGAAATTAATTGAGGCCTGCGCAGTTTGAATCACCAGCTTATCTTAAAAATGTGACCAAACTTTTAGCATATTCAAACTGTGGGATAGTGCAATAATAGTCTTTAAGCTAAAACCGATTAAGAATACAAACTTTAATTATTGGATAAATTCTTGCATGTCAAAGATGATTAAACTCAACCGCCTGTTTCTTCCATTGTGGTTCTGAAGGAAAGGATGACGAATGTGCCTGCAAGTGAAAGAAGAGATTTCTTTTTTGGTAGGAATGATTAGATAGAAGAGGAGAGTGGGTATTGCTGACCGAGAATGACTTTGTTTTTTCATTGTTGGTGTTTTTCATGCAAATCACACAAATATATCTTTTTGTTCACAAATTGTTTTACCCACAAAAAATGTAAGTATGGGGAGAGGAGGTAGTGCTTTGTGAAAACAGGCTTTTAAAAAACTTATCATTGTTCTTTTTTGAATGATCTCTGATTTAGTTTACCGAGTCAAGCGTTTTAAAAAAAATATGTGTTTATTGATTTTGGGTGGGAGGAGAGAGAGAGAGAAAGAAAGAGAAACATCAGTCAGTTGCCTTCTGTAAGCCCCGATAGGGGACCGAACACACCTTCTAGGCATGTGCCCTGATCCAGAATCGAACCCACAACCTTTCGGTGTACATGACAGCACTCCAACCAACTGAGCCACACTGGCCAGGCCGAGTCAAGCATTTCACAACACAATTGCTAAATGAGAGAGTTGTGTGCTAGGCACACAAATGAGAGCTGTTTTGTGTGTGTGCTCCAAGGTTTCTAAGTTTTGTGAACTTACTTCTGAAACTCCTGAAAGTTCCTGAGTGAGCCTGGATAGTCTGTCTTCTATTGCCAGGGTCCCATCAAGTTTTTAAAAACATTTCTTACTTCTTCATTGTTTTTTGTGGTTCTGTTTGGTTTTTGAATACTGGAAGCCTAGAGATGGGGTGAAAAAATTTTCCCTTTACTATTTTTAAAAGTATTGGTTTATGAATTGTTGCTTTAGATTCTCTGTTTTTACATCTGCATGAGCTTACTACGAGGTTATCAAAGATCTGCCACTCTTTGCTTGGCAAGCTGCACTGCCAGTTTCTCATAGGCAATCTGGACTTATTCTAGGTCATAGTGCACCTTCCTTTAAAAATGCCCTTTTGCCCTAAGACTATAGCTGTCTAACTGGTAGCTCAGATTGACCTAAATGAGATCTCTTCTCATTTCCCTTTCTTTTTCTGGCACTATATGCTGAGGTTCCCCTGTCACCAGGCTCAGGAGGGCCTTTTCCTTTTACATTGACTTTACTTTTTTCTGTTCCTTTAGGTCTTTTACTACCATTCCTACAGTGGTTGGCAAGATAGCATTTCCACCTCACTCCATGTACCATGCTAGTGACATCTTAGCTGCTAGAGTGTGGAGCTGGCCTGTGGGAGTCAAGTAAGTGCCTTTTTTACTATTTGGCATGGTTTTTGCTTACTTTGCAAAGCCATGTAGAGGAACTTTTTGAGATTTGCTTTTAAAAAGGCACTTGCTTGATCCTTATGGGACGGCTCTTTGCTCCAGCCTGCTACTGAACACCTGGTAGCTAACATGGTGCTGACGTCAGCTAGGTGACTGCTGCAGAATGGAACATTTTTACTAGGGTAGACCCTAAAAGATGATAGATCTGATCGTGGCCTGATTAGACCATGTGCAGATGAGCAACCCCTGTCTCATCTCAGAATCAGTCAGAACTTCTGTTAGCTCAAGCAGTTAGCTACTCTGGCCTTTTGGAAATTTAACAGGTTATGGATAACCAAGGGTCTGGGTTGCAGGGAGAAAGAACAGCTCTCCCAGGAAAGCCAATGACCTTGACATTTATCTGAATTAGTTTACCTTAATATATGGAAGTGATGTTAATGAGGTTTGGATTTCTGTATTTATTGCTAAAATTGCTAAAACCTGGTATTTTACTTTTGCAGGTCACCTTGTAAATTTTGCCTACATAAATTAACATATCCCCCATTATGTGATAACAACCATGTAAGGGAGAGTGTTTTCCTGCTCTGTCTTAGGTATTGGTGATGTGACCTGTTCATGCAGGGGGAACTTGAACATTCTCAGGTATGTGAAGATCATGATTCATAAGCATTTCCTTCCCGCAAACAAAACAGTTTATTTCAGTGTGAACTCGTGATGTGATTTTACCAAAATTGATCTTGCCAGTTGATTTTTCTTCCCCTGATATTATAGAACAGGGATTGGCAAATTATAGCTGGGATGTCTGTGTGTTGTTTTTTTTTTTAATTTATTTATTGATTTGAGAGAGACAACAAGAGAGAGACAGTGAGAGATATTGACTTTTGTGGCTATACCCATCTATGTATTTACTGGTTGACTCCTGTATGTGTCTTGGCTGGGGATTGAACCTGCAACCTTGGCATATCAGAATGATGCTCTGATCAACTGAGCTACCCAGCCAGGGCCACTGTGTGTTTTTGTAAATAAAGTTTTATCAGAATACAGATAGATCTATTCACATATTGTCAATGACTGCTTTTGTACTATAACAACAGAGCTGAGTTTGACAGAGACCATATGGTCTACAAAACCTGAAATATCTGACTCTCTAAGAAAAAATTTGCCAACTCATGCTATAGAAGAACAAACTTCAAGTTGCATTTAATTATAAACTTTGGTTCTAGTAGAACCACAGTTGAAAGTTCCCTGCCCACCCCTCATTACTCAGTAGGTGTAAACATTCATTCAGTGGTAGGATAGTATTTTTCTTTTTAGACACGCTAACGGTTTTATAGAACAGATAGGATAAAAGATTTAAATAGGTCATCTGGCATAGCCAAGAAGTGATAAGATGTTCAGGAAAATGTTCAAAGACTGCAGAGCAGATCAGTGGCAGAATTGAAACTAGAGGCTAAATCTCTTGCCTTCTTGCCCAGAGGTCCTTCCACCAGCTCTCATCTGATATTAGGGCTGCTTGTTCTCTGCTAGCTATAAGGCACAGTCCAATTTTTCCCTCTCTTCCTCCCTGAAGTAAAGGGAGAACCTCAGTGATTTAAACCACAAAAATTTGATTTACTGGAGAATTGATTTGACTTGGAGTTTGGATGCTTTTATTTTATTGTATAAAGATAACTAGGGGATTTCTTTTTAATGATTCATTAAGTACTTATAGTGTATGCTAAAAAAGGTTAGATTAGTTGGAATAAAAAAGGAAGTCTGAGTCTTGTTCATAATTTCAAAGCCAGGAGCACAGATAGCACAGATAGAATGCATCCCCCACGTGTCTATGTGTCTGACTCTTTTAAATGAAGGGTTTATGGGTGTGTGTATATGAATGCGTGTGTGGGTGTTTGACAACTCTTCAAGTTCGTTTGGACTGCATTCTAAGAGGAGTTTAGCAGGTTTATTACAACCTGTAGATTATGTTGCCATGTTTTAAATGGATTTTTAAGAATAAATTTTATTTAAAAACTTTTGGGTTTACAGGAAAATGGTGAAAATAGTACACAGAATTACCACTTATCTCCTTTATTTTTTTATTTTTTTATATATTGTCAGTTATTTTATTTTATTTTATTTTTTAAAGGTTTTATTTATTTATTTTTAGGCAGAGGGGAAGGGAAGGAGAGAGGGAGAGAAACATCAATGTGTGGTTGCCTCTTGTGCACCCCCAAATGGGGACCTGGCCTGCAACCCAGGCATGTGCCTTGACTGGGAATCGAACCGCGACCCTTTGGTTCACGAGCCGGTGCTCAGTCCACTGAGTCACAGCAGTCAGGGCTATCTCCTTTATTTTTAACATCTCCATTATATAGTACATTTGTTACAATTAATGGGCCAATGTTGATACATTGTTATTAACTCAAGTCTGTAGAATTTGCCTCATGTTCTTTTTCTGTTCCGGCGTTAAATAAATGTTAAATGTTCGTTAACACGATCATGGTCACTGATATAGAAGGCGTTAAATAAATGTTCGTTAACACGATCATGGTCACTGATATAGAAGGCATCCATCCACCTGAAGGTTGGACTGGTTCTGAGGTCCCTTTCAGTTTGGAGGAGTGTGATTACATGAGTACAGGAGTAACTGTTGCAGAGTTCTGACTGGTAACATTATATGCTGTAGCAGATTGACAAAGTGGTTTACTTTGTTGATAGTAGTGGCTCCATTGTTCCAAAATATTTAGCATCCTCAGTTCTAAAAAGGACAAGACTAACAGGGTTACTTCTGCTGCTGTCATAGACTAAATTGCCGGTGAAAATATTCTAAAGTAAATTGCCTTCTTTGGAAGCAGTTTGGAACAACTCTTCTACTTCACTATGTTTACCTGCCTGAAAGTAGTATTTGAAGTCAACACTTTATGATAAATCATTAATCATTCAAATTTCCCTGTAAAGATCCTAAAATATTTCTTCCTTAAAAGTTCATTTGTTATTTACTAAAGTTGAACACATGCATGCTCTGTGACTCAGCAGTCCTACTCCTGTATTTATTCACAACAGAACTGTGGGCTTATATTCATCAGAAGTCATGGGCAAAAAATATCTATGGTAGGGCTAACTGTAGTAGTCCAAACTGGAACTTTCCAAATGCCTATCAATAGCAGAATGGGTAAGTAAGTTTCTGGTACAGCCACACAGTGGATATTGAATAGTGATCAGGATGAACAAACTACAGCTACATGTAATGAATGATGTGTGAACTTCACAAATGCATTGCTGAGCAAAAGAATCCAGGCACTAAAGCATGCATACTTTATAATTCTTGAACATAAATTTCAAAAACAGGGAAAACTAATCTGCAGTATCAGAAGTCAGGAAATTTATTATCCTTGTTGGGGGTTGGGGAAAGTGTATTTTTCTGTATTCATGTTATTCTTCAAGAAAAGAATATACAAAAAGTAGTAGTTCTGGGAAACACACACACATAAAATTCGCTGCCAACATTTAAGGGGCAGATGGAGAACAAACTGAACGTATTAACCTTATGACGTTTTCCTGAGTCACAGGATCATGAAAGTGCCGTGTGTTACCGGAGCTGTTACAGTTCTGTCTGCGTTATAAGGTGGATAAGTAGGTGGTGCTGATGACTGCATTGACTGTAATTAGGTTTTTGGGATGCCTCAGGAAAGACATTTTTCTCATTTGTAGTAAGTAAAGTCACGAGTCACAATGTGCACCCGTTCTTTTATTATGTCATAGTAGAGCCTGCTGAGCCAGGTGGCTGTGACTAGGCTGTATCACTGTGTTTGTGTTAGTGGGATTTGTGCTCCCAGCGACTGTCTTTGTGAGAGTAGCGAGCGAGCCTCAGTCTGGCCTTCCTGACATTCAACGTGTTCTTTTGGGTCTCAAGGCGTCACTTCCAACCTAATAAGAATGTAGAGTCCTTTTTCCAAGGGATGCTCCTTTTCATGATTTTACTGTTTTTTTCTTATTGATACCTTTGGTTCTTCTGATTACTTTAGTTAAAATTAATTTTTGGGACTTCCGGCCAAGATGGAGGTGTAGGTAGACACACTGTGCCTCCTCGCACAACCAAAAGGAGGACAACAACAAATTTTAAAACAAAAAACAACCAGAACTGACAGAAAATCGAACCGTACGGAAGTCCGACAACCAAGAAACTAAGAAACATACATCCAGACTGGTAGGAGGGGCGGAGAGGACTCGAGTGACGGGGCGGCTGCTGGCGGACCAGGGAAAGGCGCGGCTGGCCGGGAGAGGTGGCAGCTGCGGACCGGGCGTCCCACTCCCTCGTGAGGATAAACGGGGAGGAACAGCTGGGGAACGAGACAGACCCCACAACCCAGAGTTCCTGCGCGGGGAGGTGAAGTCTCAAAGCCTCTGATTGAAAACTCCTGTGGGGATTGAGGCAGCGGCAGTGGGAGAAACTCCCAGCCTCACTGGAGAGCTCATTGGAGAGACCCGCAGGGTCCTGGAGCATGCACAACCCTCCCTCCGGGGATCGGCACCGGAGCCAGCACCAGAGGGGCCCCGTTGGACTGTGGGTAGTGCGGAAAGTGACTGGTAACCGGCAGGGAGTGGAGCGGCCACCATTGTTCCCTCTCGGACCCCTCCCCCACAAACAGCGTCACAACGCAGTGACGTGGCCGCCCTGCCCTGGTGAACACCTAAGGCTACGCCCCTTACTACGTAACAGGCACGCCAAGACAACAAAAATGGCCCAAATGAAAGAACAGATCAAAGCTCCAGAAAAAATACAACTAAGCGATGAAGAGATAGCCAACCTATCAGATGCACAGTTCAAAACACTGGTAATCAGGATGCTCACAGACTTGGTT
>VMDR010015377.1:0-22379 GCA_007922815.1 Macrotus californicus | reverse complement strand
TTGTCATAGTAACAAAATAGAATTTGGATACTAAAATTAAACTCCTCCTCTGTATGCCAATTATTCTCTTGATCTGACCATTAGTGAAAACTGTCTTAATTTGTATACATATTGGAGGTATTACTTTTATCAGTTAAGTATGTTTTACCATCTAACCACATGAGTACCTTTCAGTGTGTCTGTCTTGGCAACATGTCTAGTGTGATCAGTGAAGGCCAACGTTCTGTTCTTGAGCATGGAAATAGGCTTAGGCTAGTATAGTGGAAGGTGCATGCATTTTCTGGAAAGCTCTGTTTTCCAGATTGTTAATGCATGCCCAAGCAGACACACAGGTACTTCATAATAGTGCTTAATTCCTGTAGTCAGACTGAGCAACGCATAATTTATAGCAGTTCTGAAACTAGGAACTCAAGAGTGATAGGCTATATGATAAGGACTTACTACAACTGCTGGTCAATGAAAGCACAGACTGCTTATTGTGGTAGCAGACCTTTCCTAATAAAATGCATGGGATACAGTTTCCCTGGCTGCTGTCTCCAAAGTGTCCCTTCCATGCCAACCCGATTTCTTCAGTGAATTTCCTTGTAAGGTCTTTTTTCTTTTTTTTTTTTAGATAAGCAGTGTTTCACTTCCCAGTTTTGTATTCAGTGAAGAAGTTTACTGGTTGGCTACTATGTGAGGCACCTTCACTCATTTTCCAGTGTGTACGAGGACACTGTTCACTAAAATTAGGAATGCCTTTGCTCTTTTTAGAAATTAGAAAATGGAACTGAAAGATTTAGAAACTTACCTCTGTTAGATCCTACATAGGGTTTAATATAAATGGGTTACCTAACTGAATGAGTTGCCTAATACTTGAGTATAGATAATGTATCAAAATAAAAGGAGGTGGGTCCCTAGGAAGGAAGGAGGGGGTTGAGACTAGAATGAGGAATACTTGAGAATTAATTTAGCGAGTGTGTTAGGTGGAATATCACTCTTTTGGGCCGGTGTGGTTCAGGAGCCCCTGGATGTGCCAGGCCTGTTGGATCTGTTGAACATGCAAATCATCCAATCAAGTGTAATACTCATTAAGGAAGAAGGAATACAGTGTGGAAGTTTTTATGAAGACATTCACTGTCTAATCTGTGAGTTGAAAGCATCTTTTGAAATTTGCTTCCCTTCATAGTCCTAGGTTGGTAGTGAATGTGTGGGTAGAAAAACGAGAGCATTTCACATAATGCGAGTGAAGTTCAATGATTGCAATCTACTGTATTGTGCGGGCAAGTTGTTAGCTGAGAAGGATGAGGACGGAATTAAAACATTACCATGACTGGCATTTGATTTGAAAACTGTGGAGATAAGCTTAGGTTCTTATTTATGAAAACCATCTCACAGTCTGATGAAATATCTTTTAAAAGGTTTTGTAGTTACCATGGTTACTTGTTAGCTTTATAGAGTAAGTTGTAATCTATATTTAATCATCTGAGGTGAAATAGCCAAAAAAACCCTACCAACTAAAAGCAAAAGTAGCTTCATCTCTAAATTCGTATTAGCTTGGAAATGGAAAGGGTAAATAGCCCAAAGATTAGATTTTTGGTTAATTAGCACTTCTTGAAAAGCAAGATATTTAGGATAAACATTGCGTAAATGTGATTCTAATATTACTTTTTATATGTAACTTTTTTAAAACTAGTAAATGGCATTTCTGAGGTTTTGACATAGGAATGTAGATGGTAAGATGTTTGTTTCTGAAAGTCAATGAAACGTAAGCAACAGACTCCATTTGTGAAAGCCTTAGGGACGCAGACAATATTGAAGACATGGGTCCCATGGTAACATATTTGCCTTTGGCCCAGAAGTGGCTGGTTTTTCTGCTTAGCTTCTTTTAATTGCTGTATATTGGCAGCCATTTTCACAACTATGTATAAAATGTCAGATTAATGAGCATGTGTACAGGGGAGCGCATACCACAGCCTTAGGCTTGACTGGACACCTCAGATGATAAAGAGCTCTGCCTGAAGAGTTACTGAGGTGTTTTTGGCTTTTCCTAATGTGTCTGTCTGTCACACAGTGGAAACAAAAGGCCTTTCAAATGATTTAAATATTTTCCTCAATTCTCTTTTAAAACAGGTGACAAAAGAGCTAAAACAGTATGACAACAAAATTATAGAATGCAAATTTGAGAACAACAGCTGGGTGTTCATGAGACAGCGAACAGACAAAAGTTTTCCTAACGCCTACAACACTGCCATGGGTGAGTACGACAACCTATCCAAGAAAAAGTTAAAGCGTTAGAACCGAAGTCTCTGTTGTTTGGCCTGATGCACCGGAGTCATCTGGACCCCACCTTTGCTTGCTGGGATCAGGGTTGTGTGGTCTGTGCCCCAGTTGGCTCCAGTTGGTGTTAGGGTTCTCGCCTGCAGACAGACCTGTGGGCTTGTGCCCATGTGCCCGAGAAAAGTGTAAAGGGCAGGACCATGGGCTGATACAAGTTGAATTTGTTGAGCAACAGCAACAACAAAAGCCATGACAGTTTCAGTTCTATTCAAAACTTAACAACCATTATTTGCCAGATGGTAAAAGACGAAATTAGCAAGGGAAAATATAATTTCCAGCTCCTAAAATAGCTTTACAAACAATAGAGAACAAAGTAAATGAAAGCCATTAAAAAAACAAAAAACCTAAAACCTGCTATGCTATCCTTGAGTGTTCTTTGGGTACAATAGGAATGCTTTGGGAATTCAGAACAGTAAGTTTCTTCCATGGGGAACAACAACACGAATTACATTTATAAGGTAAACTAGTCGTGGTAGTTGTTGCTCTGGATTGCATTTTTCGTGGCGTTGAGGAAGAAAAAACAGATAAAAACCACGATTAAAGGTTAATGGAATCATGTACTTTTAGAGTGCTCAGTAAATGATGGTGATAGTTATATGATAAGCTCATGAAAAAATACGGAAATTGCCTGTTTGAGTTTTGCAGCTTAAAGGTTTAAAGCTTCTTGTTGGAACTTACAGATATGTCCAGACAAGATGAGTTAATTTTGAAAATAGGAATAATTAAACCAGTGTCTTTTTTTCTCCAAAACCAGATATAAATAAAATGAAAAGGACTGGCACTAAATGTTGATCACGTAAGATAAGATGCTTTATTTATTAGTAATTTTGTTACAATACCTTACTTCACATAAGTTATTAAAATAAAATAGTATTACCTGTCGGCTCCAGTAACACCTCCCTCTTCAGTGGGAATGGAGGCTTCTCAGTGTGGGCTGTGTTCTGAGACCAAGCCTGAAGGCCTGCAGCCCGCAGTGGACATTCTGTAGGCATTTCGGTGGAATGTGGTCTATAATGTGATGCACTTGCTAGATTAAAATGTTATTAAAACTGTTTCTGAGGGATAGAAAATCCTACTGAATGCATCCTTGCGACCCAAGTACGTAAAGTTTGGATTTAAAACCAACAGAGCAGTAAACACCAGCCAGTGGAAAACCGCTCACTTTGAGGGGCGGGGGGGGGGGCCGGGGAGTAGAAGCTGAAGCGTGCCCTTGGTTGGGCCGGTGCCGCGAAAGTGGCCTGCGCACTGGGACGCAGACCTTTCCTCCTTCCCCTTGTCTCCCTGCGGTGAGTCAGCCGCCTTAACTAAGCCTCACGTGAGACTCGTGTCTCCCTTTGTCCGCAGCCGTGTGCAACAGCATCTCAAACCCTGTCACCAAGGAGATGCTGTTTGAGTTCATTGACAGATGTGCAGCAGCTTCTCAAGGACAGAAACGAAAACACCATCAGGACCCTGATGCGGAGCTCATGCCTCCACCGCCCCCTAAAAGGCCGCACCCTGTGACCTAAGTCCCGCCTCTGCCTTCAGGGTTGAGAGGACCGATGAGCGAGGAAAGTGCTGTCACTCCTCTTGCGCCAGAGAAATTCAACAAAGGACGTGGCTTGATGTTGATACGCGTTTTAATTTTTTTTTTTAAAGAAAAGTATTGTAGCCAGTCTGTAAATATTTGATGCATTTGTTTTCTTAGTGCTACGATAAATACATCATGGACTTAAACATTTTATTTATATTTGGTAAATGCAGCCTTACCTTGTGGAATCTGAAGATTGAAATATCCAAAGGTTTGAACAAGATTGAAATCAGTAAAAAAGAGGCCTTGTTTATATATGGATAACTTCTACTTTTAATTTATAAAGTTAGCAATCTGGAACTGTGAGAGCCTAGAACACTGTATTTTTTTAGAAGTTGTATTTCAGCTATGGTAAATTTTCCTTTTTAAAAATGTAGGCAATGGCATTAAACATTCTTGCTATCATTTATCATGGATTTCCTCCATTTCTGAGATTCTTGTATTCAAAAACAAATGACAAGGTTGTTAAGTATTGTAGTACTGTATTAAACAACTTGGTCTGACTTTATCATTTTAAGATTTTTTTTTTGAAATGTTAAAGTAAAAAAGTGAAGTTCCAATTTTGTGACCTGCATCCTTTCTGTAGAAAGTACATTGAGTATTTGCATCTGCTTCTGTTGTTAGAACTACAGCATCCGATCTCCAGTGTGTCCGTTCCTCGGTGGTTTTGAGTGAAACACCTGTGTCCACAGAACTTAGACATGCACCACCAGGTCCTTCGCGCAGTGTTTCCTGGGAGACACTTTTTAAAATGCCAGGGCTGCTGCTTTACCTTGGCAGTGTCAGCACATTGTGAATTGCACTAGGACACCCAAGTCACTGTGATGATAGGTGTGATATCAAACATGAGCAATGTCGTTTTAGTGCCCTTGGACTGAGCAGCAAGGGAAACGCCAGCTGACTCTGTGGGTGTCAGTGGACTAGAACACTGTCACTAGGAAGCCCTCTCCCCCGTCACATAAGCGCAGAGAGCAGGCATCTGTAGGAACTGAACACCAGGGAAGTCAAGACATTTATTTTCAAAGCCAGAATTCTGTCTACATTTTCTTCTGGGAATGCTATTTCTGTCATATGTCTGAATTTTAAGCCATTTGCTGGTAGGTGATGGATTAAAGGGCAGCTAATTGGTCATCTGCCATTGTTTAGAAACTGTGTTCTGATTGGTTTGTGAAGGAATTAGCCAGTCAGAGGCTAATGTATTTATTTTTAGAGGTGTGCGTTTCAAGTGTGTGTAAGTAAAATTTGTTGCCTGACCTGAATTTTATATATGTCTCTGCACATATATGGGAATATATGCAACAGTGCATATTCTTCTACTAATGTGGTCAGAAAGGAAAATCCAAACACCTTACCTGGCAGGCTGAATACCTGACAGGACTTCTATACGTTACAGCACAGATTTAACCAGGATGCATTCGTATTCACCTGCGTTTAAATGTTTTTAAACAAAAGTTTTGCCCTGCAGTGCTTTTCCACGTGAAGTAGTCGCGTGGTGCTCGGGGGTTTTCCTTAGTTGTCCCCAGGGTGTGTCATGGACAGTGGACGGATCCAAAATGCCTGCAGTGTTTCTTCCCCAGAGCACTTCGGTGCTGTTGGGCGCTGAAGGGGTGGACACGGCCTACTGCCACGGTGGCTGCAGAAAGATGGAACCTGTCAAGGCTCCGTGGTGTCTTGTCCAAAACAGCTCTGAGAAAATGCCTGTGCACCTGCACCTCCAGACAGATAGCCCCCTTCACCAGGGCTAGCGACCCCTCGCTCTGTACCCCGCCTCCTCCCGAGCCTGTGCAGACGCAGGGCCCTTTCGCTGACGTGAGAGCAAGCTTCTGCCCGTGATCTGTAATGGAGTTGAAATGTTTATGGTAATTGTAACCTTTTAAATGAGTTAATGTGAAAAGAGCATCTCATTTTTAATACATCCGGCTATTTTCTCGTTACCTTTGTGCATTTTTCAGCAGTTAACTTTCTTAATTTTTCCTTTCTTTTCAATTATAGCGAAGCATAAGAGTTGGCCATATAAATAGTAGGCCCATGTAGCCCCTGAACACACTACCACCTGCAGCACCCTAAAAAGTCTCCTAGAAAGCCAGGAGGGGAAATCGAGAGCCAGGACTTGGAACATCAGGTAGGGAACACTGCCCTTCTCAGCCCACCTCACAGTGACTGTTTCTGACACTGAAGTTCCATAGACAAGAGTGAGAAAATTTTGTCTTTCTGAGCTGTCACACACAGAAGCCCTTGCATTGTGTTTGGATGATGTGAATGACGCGACTGCCCGGGTGGTCACCTTTGCTTTCGTGAGATGCTCAGAAAACGGCAGGACATTCCTTTTCTAACTGTGGGTCAGTGCATATTGTAATAAAACTACTGATTTAAAGCAACAGAAAGCGTATCTATTTTGTTTTACTTGTGGTGATGCCTTTGTACCCTTTTATTTGACTGATGCTTGTATGTCCCTTCTGTCGCTGGCATCAGATCCTACTGCTACCAACCACACCCAACATAATCTGTCTGGCTGTATCACATTCCAAAAATTAGCATCAAGACTTGGAAAATCCCGTTTTTCCTTCTGAGAAACCAAGAAATTTGATTGGCATGGGGGATATAGAATGCACCTTTTATTTTTGGAGTGTAGAGGAGTGGGGGGAAACACATCTGTATGATTTTGAGTATAATCAGTTCATCCACCTCATTTTAGCACTCTGTTGTTTTGGTAGATAATCTGTTACATTGTCTTTTAATGCATTTAATTATTTTTGAATACTCAGCAGTACATATTCTAAAATGATGAAATAGTGACCTACCGATTTTTTTGTTGACTGTGCATTTTTGTAGTATAGAATTTGCCATCTTTAAGTGTTTAAAGATACCACTTTTGAACTATGTCTATGGTTTTTCTGGTCAAAAAACCTGGAAAGTCAGGAACCAGATATTTCCAGTGGAGAAAACCCTGGGCTAGACCCATTCTAGGCTCTGATTCTCATGGGTTCCGTGTTCTCTCTAGAATTTGTTTCTCCCTACCGCCATCTAAAGAATGCCAAGATTGGGCCAGATGATCAGAAAGAACCTATTCAGGTCTAACACGATCCTTGTATGAAAAGCAATGCTTTCACGATTATAGCAATATTATCATTGTTGAATGCTCACCACGCTCCAAGACTGCCCTAAGCACAACCATCCTACGCAGGCAGGTACCGTTCTTAACCTCGTGTTGTAGTTGAGGAACCTGAGACTTGGACGGTTCACTAACCCGCATAACATGGCTTGGAAGTTGTGCTCTGAGACGCAAGCACACAGGTCTTTGTGACTCCAGCGCTGAGGTGGTGGTACAACACCCCACCCCCCCCCAGGACACGTGACAGCCCGTGTGTGGAGGCCGGCGTCCGCGCCGGGTCCCAAACCACGTGTTTCTTTGGTGCTAACAGGTGATAGGCTTCCAACACCTCTCTCCAAGATGAGGAGAGGAAGTTGGGAGGAGGGAAGTAAATGCAATTTTAGGAACTTACTTAACAATGTTTAAATGTGAGTGATGCGGAGGCCATGAAAAGAAGTTAAATATTTTCATTGAGGTGCTAAATTCCAAAGATGTGATTGGGTCAAAGTGAGTGATTCAGTTATACACTGGGCCAGCATTTTCCGGATTGTTGCATGGGTAGCGGTCCACTCGGACACTTTGGCTAGTCAGTGGCAGTCTTGGTGAAGCTGGATGTGCCCTGCCGCAGCCTGGACTCTGCTGTCAGGTGACCTCCGTGCCTGATGAGCAAGGTGCTGGAGGGATCTCCCCGGCTTCTCCGAACGTTTCACATTTCAAAACCTCAGTGCACGGATCTGGCATTGCCAACCGTTCTGCTATGGAAGGGTATTTACCAAAAGTTGCGCTGCCACCATTTCATTCAATGAAGGAACGCTGCAAAAGGGAGTGGGGTGTAGTTTAGAGGACACCTGACATAGAACACACTTTGTGTCATGAGCGCCGTGCTACACGGTTTTGCTTCTGTGTGCCACCTAAACTGCTGAAAACTTGGTCGTGGACCAGTGTTGGGGTCCCCTGCCGAGCGGAGTTCCAGATGGGCTTGTGAGTGGGGAGGGGGCAAGAAGATGCTCAGGGAAGAGGCAGCCCCTGTTTCCACAGCCACAGGTCGTTTTTGTAGGCAGTCGACCACTGTAAAATTACCTCTCGATGCTTCATTATGTTGTGCTTTTGCAGTAGAGGGTGTATAGGTGAAAAGTGAAATGATCTGAGTGTTTAAAAATACCCAAATAGGAACCCCTCAGGGTTTGAGGTGCCAAAATAAGCAATGCCAAATACTACACAGAAGAGCAGAATTTGGCCATGACAACAAATCAGACCAAGAGAGTCACCAGTTTTCGTAACTCTGAAGCTGGCAGACAGTCCGTTTTTCCTTTAGATTGCTGCCACCAGAATGTTCTTCAGAACTGCAGACCTGCTTCTCTCACTCCTCCCCAGTAGGAGTGTGCGTGTGCAGATCAGCTTGCGTGTGCATGTGCGGATCTCCTGCCTGCTTTGTGATACGGCGGTGGTGACTCCTTGCTGTTGCCAGAACGCCTGCTCTCTGTCACCAGAAACCCCCAACCTCCTTTGATCTCAGCACCGAGGAGACCTTCCTGCTGCAGACACCCTCCCAGATCCCCCACTGCGCTGCGATGGTCTCCCTCGCTTGCCCCTCCGGACAGGGGACTGTGTCATCTCTGTGATCTGTAGCACAAGGCTTGGCAGTAGTGGCCACTCGGTAGAAAATAGGGCAGGAGATTCCAGGGCCCTTTTGCACATGCTGTCGAGATCCAGTCAAGCTGCGTTCGCTGTTGTCTCCCTCGGTTCAGCCAGGTTTGAACATGCTGTTTTGACACTCTGCCCTCATCACAACAGAAGCACCGATTACATCTCTCCTGTCTCAAGAGTTTCTTCAGAGGCCATCTCCGATGCATCTTGTGTTTAATCCTGATTAGAAGTATCCTGCCTGTGCTTGCCTTTCGCACCAAAAATGAGAGCTTCAGAGGGCAACTTCTCAGCAGGAAGGATCCTAAGCAAGCGCCTGTGATGCACTCTGAGGGAGGTGTGAGGGAAGTAGTTTTTAATCATGTCTGATTTTTGAGTGCCGTTTCACTTGAGCTTGCCACATCTTAAACTAGAAGGCTCCTTCTCCCTACCCACCTACTCCCGCCCAGTTTCTGGAGAAGTCCCTTGATAACTGCTGAGGCTTTTGTTAGTTTTAAAAATAAATAGCACTTTGCGATCCCTTAACGTGAATTGGTGCTTCTAGCCGTGTCTTTAGAGTGGAGAAGGCAAGTGAAAGGTGTTCTTGCTGCTACTATGGAATGCTGTTTTCCAGGACCTAAAGGGGTGAATTTGGAATTCTCTTTTTCTAGAGAAAACCCACAGTTTCTCTAGAAGTTTTGCTTCCCTTCCGAAGGCTGCCAGGGCCATGCCGTGCAGCTTTGATCCCCGATATAAACACACATTGGAGACGAGGGCTGCAGAGACCCCACCTGAACCATGCCGCAGCCAAAACTCTGCTATAAAGGTTTCTTGAAAATTCTGCATGTATGTGGAAACTATACCCGGAGCCATCACATACAATTGGGATGGTGCAGGAGGTGCGAGGTGACCTCGGCCTTGGGGGGTGGGTGGTGGGAGGGATGGGTTAGGGGTGGTGTGGACAGAAGACGTGGGGAAGGGTGTCTTGGAGGCTTTGTCTAGCGCTTGTGTGAAGGGCAGTGGCAGGAGATAGGGCCGTACTCTCTGCATCTCAAACCAACCGGCCACCCTTGGTTCCCCGATGTCCTTCTGCTACCGACCCATTCCTCTATCCCCCTTCCTGCAGGATTCTTAAAAGGAGGTGATGACACTCGTCCATGCCACATCCTTTCCCTCCTGTTCGCTCTTGGACCCACTGTCAGCAGGCTCTCCTCTCTCCTGAGACTGTTCTTGTCATCACCACAGGTGCCCGCTGCGGGGCCACCTCCCCTCTCCCCAGTGACCTGTCAGCACCATCAGCACTTGACACAGTTTCTCACTCCCTGTGTTTTGTTCTTGCTGTTTCTTTGCTTTTGCTTTTGTTTTTACTCTTTCTAATGAGACATTTCAAAAACAGAAGTGAAGAAAATGGCATGAACTCCTATTGAAACAGCTTTAGCAATGGTCAGTGTGTGGTCGTTCTTATTTACTTTACTCCAACTCATCCCCCACTCTCCTACACTCCCCCCGACACACGGTTATTTTAAAACAAATCACAAACCACCGTCTCCTTGATGAACCGTTTCTGCACTTGGCTTCCAGATCACTAGAGTCTCGTCATTTTCTTTCCTCCTACCTACTGGTCTCTGTTGCTGAGCGAGCCGTCTTCACGGTCTCAACCTCAGTCCGCTGGCCTCTGTCTGTACTCTCTGTAAGAGATTCCTCCTAGTCTCTGAACACTAACATTATCTACACACAACTTTCAAATTTATTTCTGGCCTGGATCTTCCTTGTGAATTCTAGACTCAAATACCCAACTGACAGCTTGACGTCTTCACTCGGATGTCTAACAGTCACCTCAAACTTAATGCATTAAAAACTGAACTTCCCTCCTTTTATAGACTCCTCTTCCCACGGTCTCTGATGGAGCCTAGTTAATGGCAACTGCAGTTTTCCAGTTGCGGCAGAATCCTCCTTGATTCATTTCTTTCTCCGACACTTCATGTCCAATCCATCAGCAAATGCTGTCGTCACTACTTCAAACCCCAACCGGTGTTTGACAACTTCTCAACCTCCCCAGCCCCTCTCATCCCATCTCTTGCCTAGAATCTTGCAGTAGCCTCCTAACTGGTACCCCAGTTTTCACTCCCCGCCCTCTCCCACCCCCAGCTGTTCTCCACACAGCTGTCTGTCTGTTATATTTTTTTAGAGCTTGTCACTCAACTCCTCAAAACCTTCCAGTGCCTTCCACGTCATTCAGAACTAAATCATAAATCCGTAACGTTGTCCACAAGACCTGCATACCCTGGCTTCCAGCAACCTCTCCGATCTCATCTCAGCCCCTTATTCACTCTGCTCATCCATACTGGCTCCTTTGCTGTTTGTCCATCTGCCGATCGTGTTCCCACTTTAAGGACTTGGAACTTTCTCTTCCTTCTCTCTGGAAATGCTCTTCCCCAGAATATCCATCCATAAGTCTCACTCATTTCATTCAAGTCTCTAGACAAATGCAACCTTATCAGAAAGGACTTCCTGACCGCCCCCCACGTAGAATGCCACCCCCATCACCATCTGTGCCCTCACCCTGCTTTATTTTTCTCCAAGCACTGATGATCTAACATTTATGTTTACTTGTTTACCTATTGTCTGCGTCTCCTCTCTGGAATGTAGTAAGTTCTGTGAGAACTGAGAATTTGATTTCATTCATTGCTATATTCCCAGCATCTAGGGCGGTCTGGCACAAAGCATAAGAATTCGACAAAGATGTCTAGAACCTGTAAGTGAACCCAGGGTACACAGTTAGACTGGGGACAGATCATGAATGTCTGGCTTAGAAGTTAGACTAAATTTAATCAACAATAAAGATCTACTGAAAGCTTCTAAGCAAGTGAGTTCTTTGTAAGAATAAACTGTAATTCGCTAAGATGGCAGAAGAAGAGGAAGATGCTAAGCCAGTTGGGAGGCTGTTGTAACAATCCAGCTGAGAGGTAAAGAAGCCAGAATGAGGCGGTGTCTACGGGAAGAGGAGCTGGATGTGACAAGCATTCGGGAGGGAGAAGCAACAAGATTCAACAGTCAGTTGAGAAGCCAAGGTTACCTTCAAGGGTTTGAGCCTGAGTGAAGGAATGAGTGACAGTGCCCTTAACAGAAACAGGGAATGAGAAGAGCAGCCGATCTGGTTTCTAACCGACTCTAGAAGTGCCAAGGGGATGGCTGGAGCCAAGGGGAAAAGGAGGAAGCACAAGGAAATGGGGCTGGTGTGGTCTGGGGTTTAGTCTCAGGCAACAGAGGGATTATCATCTGCAAGGGTAGTGCTTACACGTGGTGTGGTCACTGTGATGGCCCATCTTCGAGCTGTGCAGAGATCTTCCCGCCACTGTTTCAAGACGCCCCTCTGTGTGGCCAGGGACCCTCTCAGCCAGGTGGGGGCTGGACTCTTGCCTCCAGCTGAGAGATGCCTCTGAGCTCCTCAGGAGGGGCCCCTCTGGTTCCAGCAGGTCAAGTGCACGTAATATACGGGGCATCCCCCACGGAGACTGGGCGAGGCCAACCGCAGGGCATGACACTGCCCAGCCCAGAAAAATTGCCCAGGGAGCTGCTGAGCACATGTTCCCGCGTGGGGCCGACTGGACAAAAGGGGGCTCCTGGGAGGCTGGTGAGGGCTAAGTCTCTGCCTTCACGTATGTCAGACACTCTGGTCCGTGACGGGTGATGAGCTGTTGTGGTGACGTTCATTTTAGGCACAAGGAGCCTGCTTTAGTGACGCACTCGCATCCTGCACATTTGGGCTTCTTCATTATTTGGAAATCATTGATGCAAAAATAATCCTATTGGATTAGAAGTCCATTTGCTTCATCACTAGAAGTGTCAGCAAGATATCATGAGAAATTTGTGCGTAGAAGTGAAAAAGAAAATGTTACTTGATTCTTTAAATATAATTTCAACTGTTGACATTTTTGAAAGGTTTCAAAAACGATTTTAATTTTTTATTCCCAACATGTGCAAGGTTTCTCACTGATAGTGACTCCCAAAAATTCAAAGAAATTATCATACATAAGTTTTGATCAGTATCTGAGGACTCATTTGAAGCATGAAATCTGATAATAAGAAAAGTCAAGTTCATGGAAGCAAGCTCAAGTTTCTCATTTAACATTTTTAAAATATTTTCTTTTGAAGTTTCATGCAAAGCAGTGTCTTTTCAGGGACTTTGTATTTTACCTTTTCTTATCGTAACTTTATAATTCGAAGAAAATGTAATGGACTTTTTATCCCCAAGACCTGTGCAGCCACCCAAACACTTTGCTTGCCCCACGGCGTCCTTCAGAGGCTGTCGTCTCTGTGTCTGCTGTGATGTGGAAAGGGCTGGGAGCGTTGTTCTGATGGCCCAGGATTTGAGATTGGCAAGGTGACAACAGAAGATGGTCGATAAGGTGAGGGACTTTATCCCAGGCTGGGAAAGAAATTAATTAAAGTCAGAAAGGGTGAATGGGGAAGAGTAAAGGGACCAGGTCCCAGGATCACAGCGGTACAACCAGCTCCAAAAAGCGGAGAGTCGGGGAAGCTGAAGCTGAGGGCATCTCTTTCCGTCTCTCTCTTACACTTGTATTTCTTTCGCTGCCTCATTCCAGTATCAGGACTTTGTTGTCATAACATGGCAGAAAAACAGACTCATCTACTTTAGATAACCAAATAGTCCAGAAAACAGGAATGGCTTCAGGAACAGTGTGATCCAGGACCTTTCCATCTCACAAATCCTAGCGATACTGGGTTTTATGTGGTAGCTAGCTGCTGGGCCCTCAAGAATCACACCTCAGTTAACATCCATCATAATGAACAAATGTCTTTTTGGTCCCAGCAGTCCCAGCAAAAGTTTCATTATATCTCATTGTATCTGGTTGGGTCATTCGGCCATTTCTTAACCAATTACTGTAGCCAGGGAATATAATGTTCTTTCTGAATGGTCAGACTCACGGCTAGTCTCATCACTATAGCTGAGAATGGAGCCAACTCTCCCAAAATTCCTTTCTTACGACTTCTGTCAGTTGTTTTCTGGCGCCTGCCTGAGCTTTACTCATGTTTAGTAGTGATAGTCAAAATATCAATCAACTGGTAGGCGTGGGTGCTGACCAATCAGGACAGCCTTGGAGCAGCATGCTGGAGGTTCCCAGCCTAGCCGCTTGTTAACCAGCTTTGGCTGCTGGGTTGTGGGGAGCTCTGGGGGTTCCACGGGAGAGGCAGGATGGCTGGGGGAGGAAAGACAGTGGCTGTTTCCCAACTAGTATTCAACTAGTGTGGTCTTCCACTTGTCACAAGCAGTGTTGCTGTACCATGAATATGAGCACTGCTTGTAATCCAGATATTTGTGTGTGTGTTTCATCCTTTCTGCCGCCATAGATGGCCCATCGTCCAAAACCTGTTTGTTTCTGAAAGTCCCACAGCATCCAACAAGGCATTCACTCAAGCATTTTGTGAGCCCAACAAATACAAGATCCTGAATGATTTTATTTGAGTGAATGAAATGGTCTACTCTGAAAAGATTGCAAAGGAAATATTATGTTGGAGGAAGATCAAGTTTCATTTAAGAAGAGGTAAGCAGAGCGTGTGAGGAAACTTGTCTCTAGGGAGTTTATGTCTGTAGATACCATCAAGTCGTCCAGGGGCAGTGATGAGGTTTTTATCTAAAGTTTGTCCTGGTTACAAACGTGTTATCCCAGTTACATTGTTGATGGGATCCTGCGGGGGATCCAGGGTTAGAGTGGACCCAGGAAGGTGTGGGCAGTGCCCTGGGGCCAGAAGTAGAGCTGACGTCCTCAGGGTAGGAGACTAATACCCCAAGCAGGAGGCTGGATGGGTGGAGGAAGTTTGAAATGGAGGGAGCTACTTCCTGGACCCTGGTCACTTTGTGGGGGCTTCCCAGAGAGAAGACAAGCATGAGACTGAGTCTGAGCTGGAAGTCACCTTTGAGAGCCTTTGGTCCCATTTTTAGCGGTGAGCAAAGGGAGGCCCAGAAATAGCAGGTCACCAAGGAAACACAGCTGGGCCCCTGACTCTCTGATTCCCAGTTCAACTGGCAAACTTAACTCTCTCTGGAGATAAAGGTGGGCAAGAACAAAAATGCCTCCAGTGAGGGAGACAATGTGACCTTTGACAAAACCCGTAGAATCCCAGAGGGGACTGCTCTTTACCTTTTCCCCACCCTGGAGCTTGAGCCGCCTTCGGTGCCCAGACACCCTGGAGGACGAACATTGGAGCACGCCAGGGTTCTGGAGTTTATCCAGGGTGAAGCAAGGACCGCAGGCACCACTGGTGGGTGCTCGGAGTTGCGTAGCCCACACGCGTCTGCTTAGGCAAGTTTGATTTTGATTGCCATAGAAGGCAAAACATCTTAAAATGAAGTGGAGCTATCTTTGGGTAGGATGCAAAACCGCCCATGGGTGTATCACATCAGAAACGATGTGTGATTTCTTCCAGTCCCTCAACTCAAAAAAAGATGAACAGATTTAACTGATGCGCTCTAAAAATAAATAAATAAATAAAATCTGCTTTGAGCTGGAAACCAAGCAGGGCTCCTTCAGGGTCTTTTTTTGGTGGTGGCGGAGCAGTCAGGGGAGGGCGAAGTAAAGGACAGCGAGAAAAAAATGTTGGGTTTTTTTTCAGTGTAAAGACAAAATTTATGGGACTGTTTTAGCTCCGAGCATTTTCTGCTGGGACTAACAAGATTACTAAAGGTCACACAAACAAGGTTGGCTTGGAAAAAATTGTGAATGGTGGTTATACATTTAAGTCATCGCACGCATGCCTGAGGAGATTTCTCGTGAGCTGAAAATCAGCATTCTTCTGAAACCTTGGGTTTCAGTAACAAAACAAGTCAAACCCAGAGACCACTCGACTCACAGGACTCAGATGTGGAGAGGCAACATCTGCCTTCTGGGGATGGCCCCTGGTGGGGCCCGGGCAGTGGGCGGGCGGCGGGGGGTGGGCGGGTTGCACACTCTCCCCTCCAGCTCTGGGTCCCTGGGACAGGCATCCACTCTGGGAGCCAGGGACACCT
Source organism: Macrotus californicus (assembly GCA_007922815.1). NCBI lineage: Eukaryota > Metazoa > Chordata > Mammalia > Chiroptera > Phyllostomidae > Macrotus > Macrotus californicus. The sequence continues at coordinate 6,746 of VMDR010015377.1, read as the reverse complement.
CGGCACCTCTCTTCTGCAGGGCACAGCTGAGCTTTCCCTTGTTATGTAACAGGGTTTCTGGAGAGAAGCAAAATGTCCTTCGCAGGTCATCGGCTATAAAAATAGGCAACTTAATTAATTTTGTTGTATAATCACCCCCTTACCCCCACCCCTTGGAGTGGAAGTTTATTCTTTTAGTTCTCTTTTGTCTCTTTCCCAAAAGAGATTTAATGTATTACTGTGGTGCAGAAAATCAATGCTTTGAAATCAATGGTAATTTTTCAGGCTGTTTAAAATTATTCACATGACTGGCTAAGCCTGCTGCTGGTAGAAAAACAGCTTTGTTACTGAGGAAATCAAGTTTGAAACATCACCACGGTGTGTGTCTTTGCGACTCTTCCTCCTAGAACTTGAATATTTATCCCACAACACTAAGTGATTCAATCCAAACAGTATTCGCTTAACCCTAACAGGTGTGGAGGCGTTGGCCCTCAGAAGCTAGTAAAAGCATGAATGTGTGTTAGGCCCAAGCGGGGTGGGATAGACAGCAAATATGTGATGCACTGGTGAGTAACAACAGACCCCTTTTTCAGGCAGAAAAAGGCTGGGGTACGAAGGGTACGATGGAGATTCCAAAAGGCTGAGAAGGCCGTAGGTTGGCTTTAGGAAAGCTTTCTGGAGGAAGGGCCATGATCCTGAGCAGACACTATTGGGGACCTCACAGTGAACCAACCCCATCGAGCCCGCGACTAAACCCTGACAGCAGCCCTGGGAAGTGGCCATCATTATTCCTGTCGTGCAGGGGTGTACCCTGGAGCTCCGAGAGTTTAAATGACCTGCCCAGGGTCATGTGGCCCAGGAGAGGTGGAGCTGGGACTTCTTTCCCCACATAGCTCTGTGGTGGCCTCTGATGTGGGTTTTCCGGGTGGGGAATATTCTGGTCATTTCAGGTTTTGCTGGTAGACAGAGACACATTTCAGAGGAACTCATGTCTGCAAAGGCATGAGCCCAGAGACATTGAATTCTACAAGTTCAGGGCTGGGTTTGGTGTCGTGGGTGGACATTAAAAAAACTAAAAGGCACAGTTCCTCTCCTGGAACTCACTCCAAGGTTGAGAAGATAAGGTGCCCAGGTGGAAACCCTGGAAAATGATTTGTGGCAACTCGTAAGCAGAAAGGATATCGATTCACATCTGCCACCAACTCGAGTATTCCTGGCAGGGAACAGTGCCTTCCTCTGAGAGGCTGAGTTCTCCGATGCTGCAATGAACCCCTGTCCCAAATACTGATGCCGAACAGATGGCGGCCCGTCCTAGTTGTCCCTACCAAGAGCCCCGGGCCTGGGCAGCTGTCAGACAAGGATGCACCTAGGACCCTCGGCCTCTGACCTGGGTCCCTCATCACCCCATCACGAGGGGGTCATTCCTGGGCTCTGCTCACCCACCTGTGGGAATTAGAAAAACTGCATCCTTGCTTAGCTTTTTAAGCCAAGAGTGAGCTGACTCTCCGCCCCTCCTACACCCTCAGTGGGGTGCTAACTTCTCTCGTCCTAAGGGGTGAGCCTGATCATCCTCCTCAGCACCTGCTGGGGCCAGCCAGTACCCCGCCAAGTAGCTCACTCTGTTTCAGCTGCCTCAGGAGAAATATTTTCCCAACACCCAGCACTCCATTACCACAGCTAAGAACTTGCTTTGCACCGTCATTCCTAAAACCTTTAGCTCTGCTGACCACTCTGGAGCGTGCATGTGGGGTGCTGGGAGGAAAAGGCAGCCACCAAATAGATGGAAAGGGCTGGAACCCGGAGCCTTGCTTCAGCTGCGAGGAAATGCATGCTTTAGCCGCACCAAATCACAGCTCAGCTCGTGGGCAATAAATCACACAAGCATGAGTGAGCCTGCGCAAAATTCATTACTAACATTGCCACTAAACACACCCTAGACAATCGTCATTCAGATAAGTTATTGGAAGCAGACGGGACGCTGAAGAAAACATCAGTGACGCACTTCAATTGAGACAATCTCTTGAGGCCACTGGGATTAAGGTTGATGTGTGTTCTAAAGAAAACCACTCCTTTGAGCCCCCTGCCCCCGAGATTCCCTTCCAACGTGCCACAGGTGTTTCTTGCTTTATCTGCTGAGACATTCCTGAGATGCTGTGAATAATTTGAATTTTGGTAAAACCTATAATTTATACTGCGTTCAATAAATGACTTTCCACAGCAAAGTAGTGAAGAATCCTCTCTTTAAAGGGCCTTCTTTAGTCAACTCCTAAACCAGAATCTTAATCTGGAGGCTATGAATGAGCCCCAGGGGTGTCTGCTTTCAGGGAAAATTATAGGCAAAATTAGTGTATATGTGCATTGTTTCTGGAATCCTCATTCCAGAAACTACAGGTCCAGAGCTTCTGCCTAATTAATACTCAAAGTTTTCTACAATCTAAAAAGTTTAAGAACCAAAAAGCAACTTTTTGGACACGTTTGGAGTTGGGATATTTGTGTAATCCGGTCCAGCAGTGCAGGACTGTCCCTTACATGGTCTGCTGCCATGGAGTAAGTTCTGGGCAGACAACATTCTTATTCTTGGCAGCTAGCAAGTGACCAGACTTTTGTGTGTGTGTTTGTAAGCTACAGAGAGGGAACCCCAGACACAAAGCTGACCTTATCTCCCTTTTCTAAATGGAACAACCAACCTATGTTCATTGGTTAGGGTTACACCACTCAGAGCCCTCCTTCGATGTGAAGGTTATGCCTCCGGCAGTACAAAGGTACAGTGTTGCTGATTTAACTTTGCTGCCTCCGAACCAGCCCATAGTGTGTCCTGAGCTTCCTAGAAGTTCACCACCATCCAGACCAGGGTGTGCTGTGCTGAAAAGCCCATCTCAGGCTCCAGCTGCACTGCCCACTTTGGCCTTGGCCCCTTGTGGCCCTCCTTGTTGTCTCTCTCATGAAGGAATGGCATGTCAACGATGTGGAAGGTGTCCCCTATTGTCAACATCTTTGCTGGGAGTCATCATTAAGTGCTGGAGGGTTGCTGGGTTTTCGCACCATACTGGATCCTAAAGGACAATTAATTAACTGGGGAAAAAATGTGGAGGTTGGTACCATGATGGAAGGTGGAGAAGAGGGAGAGTAGATAATTCCTTTTTTAAAAAAATGATTTTATTTATTTATTTTTGGAGAGACGGGAAGGGAGAGAGAAAGAGAGAGAAACGTTAATCCATTGCCTCTGCACCCCTCCTACTGGGAACCTGGCCCGCAACCGGGGCATGTGCCCTGATGTCCTGACCAGGAATCGAACTGGTAACCTCTTGGTTTGCAGGTCGGTGCTCAATCCACTGAGCCACACCAGCCATAGCACAAGTAGGTGATTCTTTATGGACAGCCAAAGCCTTGAGGTGAGAACCAGTTGGCCGCCTGACTAGGACTTCAGGGTTGTTTCTTTGCCTCCAGGGGCAAGTGCTTATTCATGAGCTTTGTCCATTAAGGAACCACCCCCGAGGGGCCAGGCTGGGTGAGGAAGGGAGCTGAATGCTCTAGGACCCTCCAGGAGTTGCTGGGCTCTGTTCCTAGTCCTTCTAAGTAAAAAGCTGGGGCTCTTTCATTTTTTTAGATTCTTAGGGGTGAGCTGTGCGTCCAGAACTAGCCTGAACACCCAACTGTGAAGCCGGGTTTAAGTCGGTGAGGGGTGGCTGGACAGTATTCCACCTTGAATGTTTTCACTGTTGTCCCTTCCTGTCCGTTCTAAGAGGGGAGATGGAGCCCTGGCATGCCCGCAGCGATGTGTGAGTAAGAGCCTAGTCCCCTCCATCCCACTCCCCACTGCACGGGTGCCGCCGGGAAACGGTAACTAACGACTCTGTGGTCCAAAAGCTCAGAGAGCGATCTTGGCGAAGCTAACCAGGCCCATTGGTGTCCTTCAGACAACCCCATGACAGAAAGCATTTCCCTTGCCAACGCACATGGTATAATGTTATATTTTTGATGATTTCAGGGATTTTAAAATGTCAAAGACATTCTGGCTGTAAATGTCCCCACAGTGATTTTGTCATTTTGCAGAGAAAAGAAAGCAAGCTTCACCACCACCCCTTTCAGAACAGACCAAGCTGCGGGACCCAACCCCCTCCTTTGACAACCCTTCCTACCACACCCCCATCCTGTTCATATCCTGATCTTCCACACACTTGATAGGATGTTATTTCAAATGTTCCTACCAAAGAGAAAACTCTCCCTGGTGTTTTTAGAGCCTGCCGTCAAACAACTTCATCAGCATTTGAGGCCCATGGCTGCAGGTGTGAGTACTGGAGGCAAGAGGATCATTTACCACATAGCAGAGCCGGTGGGTTCTGCCCTTCCTTGGCCGCCCCCTGTACGCATCACTGAAGCCGCCTGGCCGGACAATGGAGTGCCTGTGTCCAAGGTGTCATAGCCCAGCGATGGGACGATCCTGGCCTCCTGACTCCCATGGCAGGGCCCCAGTCTTTCTGCTACCCAGCCCTCCCAGAGCAGATGGTGCCTTTACTGGGGGAAGCAAAGAGACCAGACATGACAGGTCACTCGGGCCCCTCTAAGTTAGTATTCACGATCATTTGATCAAGGTTAACACAAAGGTTACCCTGCGTGCAGTGATCAGAGGTCGGTTTGCCAGCAAATTAGTCAAATGACAAGAATTGATAGAGAACTTTTAAAAACCCTCTGAGAAGACTAACTCAGTCATTCTTTTGACAAGTATTTGTTGATGGTCTACCGTGTGTCGGTTGGTGAGGGTAGCAACCCCTACCTCTGTTCTTAAGGAGTGAAGCAGACAAACAAAGAGGCAGACACTGTGCTAGGTGCCTAAATACTACCCACGGTCGCATGGGGCCGTGAAGGATGCTGAGAACAGACTCAGAGAACTGGGGATGTTCACTGTCTTTCCAGGGAACGCCATGTTGAAACCGAGCCCTGAAAGGTAAAGTCAAGAGCCGGTTTGGAAAAATCGTGCTGGCTGCAACATGTGAAACGGATGACACCACTGAGACATAGGAGGCCGCCGCGGGTCTCCCAGTGAAACAGGTTCCCCAAAATTGCTGCATTGAGTCAAACCCTACCAGAACAGATTGCCCACTGAGTTAAGCCCTGCCAGTGCTCAGTAGGCAGTTACAAAGCCACGGTCCAGGAATGAGCATGACTTCTTTTAAGTGTGTTTTTCAGATCTAAAGCCAAACTGCAAGCCCCAGAGACAAACTCAATATCTGGTTGGGAAAGCCCCTTCCTGCATCCCATAATACATGGGAGGACCTCCCAAAACCTGTAATTTATTTATAAAAAGTTTTGTATTTGTTCTTACACATTTAAACTTCAGTCACCTTCAAAGTACTCTCCATTTGATAAAATACACCCATCGAGATGTTTTTTCCACTGCTCAAACGTTTTTGAACTTGTCGATTTTGATGACTTTCAGTGCTTCTGCTGTTTTTTTGTTTCACCTCCTCCACATGCAGAACCTTTTCCTTCAAAGACATTTTTCATTCAGGGAAACGAACAAAAAAAAGTCACTTGGGGTGGGATCAGGTGAATAGGGAGAGTGGGGCATGGGGGTCATGCCATTTTTGGTCAAAAACTGCTGAACACTCAGTGCAGTATGAGCAGATGTGCTTGTAAATCACCCACCATGAAATAGATAAACGCGTTGAGTCTTTAAAAAAATTCACTGAAGGTGAACTCAGCCTCTCACCACACCACCAGCTGGTGCACTAATATAGATGGGTTCCTAGAACACTCACCTATCGAGGGAAACCTGTACTACAAGGGGCCTGCCCTCCAGAGATAAGTATGGTTTTGGGGGGTCCCCTCCTCCCTGTGAGTGTTGCACAATCCCAGAATGCCTTGCTTTGCCTCCGTATACTAGACATCAGTGTTGAAAAAACGGAGAAGCCTGCTAACCTACACCCTGCTGGGTTAACCCCAGAAACTTCTGTGTTCCCAAGCAATAAAAGCCCCTAAGCCCCACGTTTGGCACACAGAACCTGGGACTGTGCCTCAGTGTTCTCACCCTCTGCAGAGCCTCAGCAAATCTGCCTTTGCTTTTATCAGTGTCCCTGGTCTAAATTCTCTTATGTCAGGAGACAAGAACCCAAACTCGAAGGTCACACCGGAAGGAGGTGGTGTGGTCTGACCTTGGCAATGGAGGCGGGAAGGCGGAGGAGGCCCCGATTTTGGGTCAGGCGACTGTCAGGGTGACGGAGATCCTGCTGGAGAAGGAGGAAGAAGAGGGGACATCCAGGCCATGTCCCAGGAGTGGGTTTCTTAGAGAGATCTGCAAGTATAAGTAGGAGATAGAATCCAGTGAGTTCAGTTTGACGCTCGTTCAAGGTGCCTCTGGGCCAGAGAAGAGCGGGGGCCAGCAGGCAGCTGGGCACCTGGGAGCGACCCACAGAGTGGGGAATCTGGGCTGGAGGTGAGGCCTGGGAGGTCCACAGGCCTGTGGGAGCTTGAGTGAGGATTATAGGATTTCCTAGGTATTTTAGCAGTATCCTTCACAATCAAGAATTTGGTGCTAATTACAGATAACAGCAGGCCTCATTTGCATATTAACAACTAAATGTACTAATTACAAATTAGCTTTATCTATTCATTAAAACAAGCCCAGGGGGCTTTTTTACTTAGAAGGGCTTTGATAGCATTTAGTTAAATTACTACATGTGCACCTGGAAGCAATAACAGCTGCAGTTCTTGTGTGCCATTGTATTAATCAGGCTGGCAGAACAGAGGTTTGAGTGGGTTTACAGCCA
>VMDR010015376.1:0-22380 GCA_007922815.1 Macrotus californicus | reverse complement strand
GCTCGAGTCCCACAAAATGTCTTGTGTTCTGTTTCTGAGACATGGAGACTTTTGCCTTGATTTCCAAATATGACTTAAATATATATATATGACTTAAAAATATATATATGTATCTCCTATAATTATCATGTATTTACCATGGAATGACTATATTAAAGTGCAAAGTTACTATTAGATTATGATTTGAATTTTCCTTATCACTAGCCAGGCAATTCCAAACTTTGTACATGTTCTTAAAATTATTGAGCACAGTTTTACAATCAGTTCAGGCATAGCTTCTGAAAGGAAGGGGCAGCGGTGGACATCCAGAGTCATTGTCAGTGTGCCAGAGGGGTCTCTGGGGAACCATGCAGGTGTAAGTGCACAGAGTTTGGGTATGTCACCTGAACTCAGTTTAAGCCTAAAAGATGAATCAGACCCTTGGCTTCAAAATGGTAAAAGTAAGACAGCAGCTTTTCTGGAATTGTATCACCAATCCAAATTGGCATTTAATTATGGTTCTTTTATGGTTTGAAAATATAGAATGGATACAAATATAGACTGGAATAAAATCTTGGACTACATATATTGATGGGTCACCATTTTCTGACAGGTACACAATTATTGGAGCTATATTCATTTGTGTCATAGAGATGACTTATTTCTTTTTTTTTTTCCTGATATTGTTGGGCATTTCTTCATTAGTGAATCTCTTCACATTAATTGCAGTTCCACTGTCTGACTTGATCTGACACTTGCCATACATGTGATATCTTATTTACTTATTTATAAATTATCTCATAACAAACTATGAGATCCATGTCTAAATGGCTATAATCACTCAAATAATCTTGGAAAATGATGGGTAACATTATAAAGGTCAATAGCCAAGCAGGAAATTATTTTGACCAGTGAGGTTGAGAATTTATTGGGAATTATCCTTCCATGCTGTTTACCAGATATGTCTGTACAAGGTCAATTTCTTTGTCTAATATAATGAAAACACATAAAAATTCAAGTGCACATTGGCTGTCAATTATACTTCTCTGAAAGAGTGAACATTTACATAAAAACATTAAAAATGTTCAGTCTGCTACTGAGAAACAGTGTTTATATGCACAAAGAAAATAACAGTGTGACACTAGAGCATGAGAGACAGTTGAAACTTCAGAGCTGACTGAGGTGTCATCAAGGGAAAGAAAAGTATATAAATTTCAAGCTAATCCATGTTCAGACTAAATATGTTGTGAAACTGACCTTATCCTCTGACCTTGAATGTTGAAATAGACCATCCATCCAGTAAAGTGAATGATTTTGGAAAGTTTGATTTTACAATCCTCAAGAAACTGAGGAGTTAGGAAAAGCAATTCAAGGGAAATAACTACTTCCAAATCCAATGGAAATAGAAGAATAAGCAAAATAATTCTAATAACATCCAGATAATAAGCATAGCTTATGTCAAAGCATAGCTAATGTCTAGTATTAAAAAAGCCAAATAAGGGAATTATTTAACAAGCATCTTGGCATCTCTGCAACACATATAAATATACATTTGAGTCAACCAGTACTAATGTTACTGAATCCGCAAAATTGGTGGACCTCATTCATTGTCAAACCTGCATCACTGCATGTGTTGTCCAGCACTGTGCAGTGACAGGATCTGCTGCCAACCTCATGCGACAGCTGTGGAGAGGAACTTCTTTTTTTTAAGTATGATGCCTTTCTGGGTTTTACATTAGGAAAACAACAATATTTAAAAGTATTTGCATAATGTTTTACATCTACAAAACACTCTATCCTCACTGAAGTTTTGTAAGTAGTTAGGACAGGCGTAATTGTCTTCATTTTATCAAAGGTGCACCCGGTTTTTTGAGGTCACATTAATTTACTCTAGTGCAGAGAAAAGGTTAAACTAAATCACAGGTTTTCTGACTCCTTTTATGGAATCCATTTTTCAAGATGCCGCACAAAATGCCCTCTCCTCTGCAGAGGTAACATGTGACCCTTATTTCTCAGTACTTGTCAGCACCTTGAGTCTATTTCCAGTACATGACTCATCATGCTGTATCCAATGCAATGCAATGCAATGCAATGCAATGCAATAAAATAAAATAAAATAAAATAAAATACTAGAAGCAGATAAATATTTAATACTGTGTCAAATTAGAAGCTAGGGTTTTAAACAGCTCTTTCAATCAGTTAAGACATTTTTTTTTAACACACAACAAAATGTTTTGGAAAGAATAAGAAGAACTACATATTATAGGAGAACTGATCAGTGATTATAAGTTTGTCAATGTAAACACAGGAGTTAGTTCAGGGCAGCCATTTTTAATTTTCTATACCAGTCGGGAAGACTATCTAGGGCACTTTATTTAGCTCATTAACATATCTTAGGAAACAAAATGAATTATTTGTCAGAAAGAATTATCTGGAAAGAAATTAGTGAGCTCAATGTTGCATGTCTTTGTGGATATTGCCACACCAAAATTAATTACAATTATTAATAATGGTGTTCTCTAGGGGTGCTTTTTCTGCCACCCAAATAAGTCATTCTGTGTTCAGGCTGAATGGAGTCTGTATTTTTTTTAATGCTATTGCATATTTTAAGACATCTGGAAATAATAGTAACTTGGATCAAAGATTTTAGAAGAGTAAGAACACATTAGAAATGCAGCTATTCAAAATTAAATGCCTAACCTGTAGTAAGTATATAGGTTGTCAGGATCAACAAGAACGCTATTGGCCTTTGCAATAGTATCGTATCTGGTGGTATTTCTCACCTAGAGAATTATGTTATTAATAATTCCATGAATATTGATAGGTGTTTTCCATTTACATCACAAAGAAAATGGCCACATTTGATGTGGAATTATTAAATGACCATCTATCATAGCTGGACAAAACTAGTTACATTTAGGGGGATGCTGGCTGAATATTGGACTTCACATAAATGAAACAAGTTATTTTTCTGTGACCATATTTTCTTCTTTACCAATAACCCCTTATATTTAAGTAAATTACCTGTGTTATGCTTAATAACTTGAATGAATTTGTCAGAAAGCAGATCTTGCCCATATCAGCCCTGGTCTCTGAGGCTGAGGAAGGGTAAGAGATTGTGTGAAGTCACATAGCAGGGGCACCGGTGACTCTCTCAGGGGCACAATTGCACAGCAAGCTTTTAGGCAGATCACTGGAAGGGCGATGATATCTAGTGTTACATTCCACACTCTCATCTTTTTAAAGGTTGATTAAATGGTCTTAAGCAATCAGGAAAGGCTTCAGAAGTAGAATGGTCATTTCCTTTCCTGAACATGCAACCACAAAATTTGGAAATTACATCGATCTGTATAGATTTCACATCACAGTAATTCCATATGTACATCTTAGAGCAGAGATTTCTTTACCAGTGATGCTACTAACAAAATATTTCCTGACAATTTGGGAGGCGATAATAGCCACCACATTCATAGTGTGAACTATATTCTGGTTATCATGTTTACACAGCTTCTGACCAGATGCCAACTAGAGTATTTTTGGTTGTCTCTGAATTTTGGCTCAGGCCTGCTAGTTGAAAACAAGGCAACAGAGAGGTTCTAGGCACATTTATGCTGTGTTTCCCAAGAGAGTCAGATTGGTCCAGACATGATCACCCCTATTACTCACCACTAGGCTTTGTCAGAGAAGTTTATGTAGGTGAAACTGTAAGTACAGAGTCAGGGAGGTTGAGAATGTTTGATATGGGAGATAAGGCAGTAACACACTGATGTGCTTTCTTTTTATGGCTGGTCATGAAAAGAAAATGACATTCCAACTTACCTCTAGGCAGGGGAGCAGGGTTCTGACAGATGTGTTCCTAAAGATTTAGTGAGTGCTAGTTGAATATTTATGGATTTATGAAAATATGGACCCTCATTCTGCCAAGGGGCCAGAGGAAATGTGAGAAGAAAGTTCTTGGGAAATCTTGATATATGTCCCTGATGTTTGGGGACACATATGACAATGCCTTCCTGCTCAACTATATAATTTTGAAGACAAGCAGTTGCCAGGGCCAGCCTGCACTGGCCAGAACGAGAACCTGAGAAAAGGGGAGGAGCTTCACAAAAGACACACAATTCTGCAGGGGCTTTGAAAACTCATAACAGAGCCTAGATTTCAGAACCTTCTGTACTGGAAGTACAACGGCCAAGAAAGAAATGGCAGTAACACACGGGTGAGAAAAGTGTTCTTTTTCTTCTAAGATAATCCCTTCCTCTGACTTCATCTCTGGAGGTACCTGAAGATAGAAAAATAGTGATGGACTGGACCACACCCTTCCTCAAGTGGATTTTACCAGTAGGAAATATTATGCCTCAGTTGTAGCAGCTGGTGAATAATTAATTGTAGGTCAAATTGAAGCATTGATAGGATGCCAAAATGGAGGCCAGCATTTTAAATCCTGAAAGTGAACCATGAAAACTGGTTAGTTTTGTTTTTGGGTAGGCAAAATGATGTGAACCAAGACATCAGCTCAAGTTAAAACGCAGGGATATGAGAGAGAGAACTGGCGCAGTATAGGTGAGCAGAGGGATGGGAAACTTTCATCAAGTTATCTTGGTTACATTCATTGCAGGTACAGTCACACCTCTGTGCTCATTGGCTTTAGAACTCATCAAATCCTGTACTCATCACAGTTTGATGAGAAAAAACTGTTCCAGCAGCACCTGGGCTTGCTCAGAAGTCATCGCACTTGCTAGAAACTTGTATGAGTCACGACACTGTCCCGCAAGAGAAAATGCTTCATCATTTGGTAGTCGTCAGTTTCGGCACTTGTCACAAGTTCCGAAATGAATTAATGATGAGTACCGAGGTACCATTGTATCTTATTTAATTCATCAGCCCTTCCTTTACGGATGATGTTCTGAAGCTTTGGGGAGCCACTAGGAAACCACGATTGTACCTGATATTTCTAGAGCTAACACCTCAGCTCTGGTATCTATAACTTAGTAGCATTCAAAAGAATTGTCTGCAGTAATAATAATATTCTTTATATGAATGATACAGTATGATATCCACTTGGTACATGTGGCTATTGAGTACTTGTGACTAGTGTGACTGAGGAAACCCATCTTAAATTGTATTTATTTTACAATAATTTGGGTTTAAATAACTACGCTTGGCTACCAGCTGCTAAATTTGATGCCCTTGCTCCAGACTGCTTCATCTGTCCCCTGATTTGAGACTTCTGTGGACCCTGGGTTATGTAGAACAATTGATCTAGCTCTTAGTGAGTGTTCGTACTTCTCGAGCATTTAAGAGCATAAAGAGAAACACACAAACAAAACCACCCAAGAAACACACACACATCTTTCCTGAGTTTAGAAGAACAGTGTTTGAATGTGGAATTGCTGAAGATATCTTGCTCTGTGCCTCCATGAGAGGGGCAATGAGTGTGGGTGCTCAAACCTGGGCATGGTTTGCAAAATACTCCAGGCTTTAGACAACCTGCAACTGACAAACACGTGGACGAGCCCATCGGACCTCGAGTCCCTCAGCCCTGATGAAACCTCCGCAAGCCCACTTTTTTATATACTAGGTTTTATAAAGGCCTTTATTTGAAGTATATAAATATGTAGAAAGATAGATACACAGATGAACGAAAGCTACTTTGAAATGCATTGAGAATCCCAGAGAGCTTACATTTGCTACCAGGTCTTCAAGTTATTGGCAGGGTGACCATAGGCAACTTCGTTAACTTTTTGGAGTCTCTAATTTCTCATCTGTAAACTGGGGAGTGTACCAGGTGCGCCCTCCTTGGAAGCTGGTCTCCGCTTTTGTTTGTCGTAAATGAGGTCTGCATGAGAAAGGAATGTGTGAGTGGTCAAGTGCCACACAAGTGTGGTTATTATTCATTTGTTACCATGGCAACCAAAGGGCATCTCTCTGACAACAGAACATCTAACTGAAAAGCAAAGATTAAAAAAAAAAGGTATTGCCAAGATTGAGAAACATGATACTTTAACAGCCAGAAAGCCCTGTTACTGACATTGCTCCCTGGTCGTTTTCTTTCTAATCAAGAACTATTGCATGTACATAGCAAAATAAATTTTTAAGTACAGAGAACTATAAAATCTCTTGTCATATTGTAATATGTCATTCTAATTTTTTGCTCATGAATATGTTTATATAGTTATAGATATATATAGAGAGATAATATCAAATTTTAAAAACTGCTTTGTACATGAATAGTGCATCTAACCCTTTATGTAGATTGTTCAATATTTTTCTAAAATATTACTTTAGTAACAGCATAATCTATTATCATACGGCTATACCATAATCCATTTAACAAACTATTATTGGATATAGTTCTTTCTCTTTCCACCTCTTTCTCTTCCTCTTCCTCTCCCTCTCCTGCTCCTTCCTCCCTCCCTCTCTCCCCCCACCCCTCCCTCTTACTCTCTTGTTGGCTATTGAAACAATACTGCAAAACCATCAAAGGCATCTAGGAATACACAGGCAAGACCTCTCATAAAGATTGGTATTTGAGCTGAAGGTGAATGATCAGAGGGAGCCAGATATTAGGGCGGAGCACTCCAGACAGAAAGGCAAGCAAGTACAAGACTTCTGTGGCAATGTGTTTAACTGATAAGACTCTGTATTACCTCTAGAGAGGATTTATAACTGACTCCTTATTCTGATTGGCAGTGGATTAGATGCTATTCCCTTGTTTAAGCAATTGCAGAGTAGTGGTGGCGGGGGGTTGCATAGGTCCGTGCCACACTGTGTATTTGAGGCCGACTCTGTCCCCCAAACAAGGTTTCCTTTGTGCAAATGAAATGGATACTGAGTCCAGAATCTTTATACATCTTTCAGCCCCATCAGCCCTCAATATTTACCATGTATTATCTTGTCAGGAATATGTGTTAAATGAATATAGAGAGGTAAAAAATATTTGCAGTTTAGTCTACTGTTTTATAAAGTGAAAGCTGCAATAACAGTTCCCTACCACACAAGGCCTGTTCAAAGAAGATACTGTTTTATATATTGGTAACTAATATCTAAGTAACATACAGAAATCATCAGAAAGATAGAAAGATAAACCACACAGAACTCCAGATCAATAATTCCTTCTTAGTGTAAATTTCCAATATCTGATGCCCACAGATGTGCTGTAAAAGTAAACAAAGAAACAAAAACATTTGGAAAAAAGGGATCATTCAGTGATATCTTAGTTATGGGAAAAAAAGATGACATATTTTGTTTTCGTTCTTCTGCGTTAACAACAGCTCATGGCTTTTTTATTTTTTTGTAAGTGTAACATATAGTACATCTGTTTCAAAATTAATGCAGCTTGTGTATTTTCATTTTTCGTGTTCTATCACTTTCCAAATAGGTTTTTTCCATCCCTGAGCTTGTAGGAAGCACTGGAGGGCTTAGAGCAGATGTAAGTGTATTGCATTCTGCTCTGACGGTTGGCGAGGGAGGCGCACTTAGTTTAGGGACCTTTGCCACCCAAGCCCTCGATGTTTTCATCTAGTTCAATATCTGTGCAGGTTCTCCTGCTTTACCACTATGGCAGAAAACAAGTTTCTGACTATTGAACAAAGCGTTCTTCTTTGTGCTGAAGGCAACAATGCTAAGCTGTGTTAAGACATCAAATTTATTTTTAAACCAACTGCTAGAGAAAACCTAGTGCTTAGCCTGCCCATGTCTGATTAATGCAGATAAAAATGTCACCTAACAATTTGAGGACCGGAGTAAGACTAGGTATGCTCAACAGCTCCCACGTGTTTTTCTTAAGAATCTCCACTGTTCACAAACCAGCGATTTCAGAAAAATCCAGAGATGTTAGTGCTTCTATTTAGGAGAAACTGAAAGGGCCCCCTGAGAAACTCATTTTTGCTATGGATTTTGCCCTCAGAAGCCTCCACCACAGGTGGACTGAAGAATTCAGAGAAAGCTGGGTCCTGCCGTGTAGCTTTCCACAGGAATGCACATCAACTGTGTATTTGGGGGAAAACAGACAAGCACTACTTGCTTTGACTATACACTCCACGGTCAAGGTATGGGTCATTCTGGGAAAAGGGGGCCTCTGTCTCTGGGCTACTCGGACCTGCAGAGAGCTGGGCCGAGCTGAATGTCATTCTTGTTGATGTCCTTCATACTGCCGCTAGCCGGCAAAGACCAGGAACGGGGCATCCCCCGCCCCCACGGGTCAACAGGAACATGAGGATGGACTCCCTCTCCCCAGCCCCTGCAGCAGGCTGAGAAGGTTCTCTTTTGGGACTCTTTGGGACTCTTTCCCATAGACTCTCATGGTAGAGCAGTCCATTTGCCTCACAGGGCCTCAAAGGAAAAGAGAAGATTGAAATACACTGGAAACACATTTGAAAGCGTCCATGAGAAATAACACTGACGGGGAACTTGGACTGACGTGCTTTAGTGCTTTGTGAAGAGCAGAGCTTGTTAGGGGTGGATTTGGATATTTAGCTGAGGGTGTTTCTAAGCAAAGTGGTGAAGGCACAGCCAGGTATTTTTTTGC
Source organism: Macrotus californicus (assembly GCA_007922815.1). NCBI lineage: Eukaryota > Metazoa > Chordata > Mammalia > Chiroptera > Phyllostomidae > Macrotus > Macrotus californicus. The sequence continues at coordinate 13,877 of VMDR010015376.1, read as the reverse complement.
TGCTGCTGCTGTTGTTGTTGTGTTGTTGTTGCTGCTGCTGCTGCTGCTTACAGTAAAACATCAGAAAAGAGAGATAAATTGAGGAAGGGGTGTTAAGCGAAGAGGAATTATTACTTGGTGATTTGGAAGATTCTCAGCCTATCCAGATTCTGCATTCTGGAAATAAGCCTAAGTGTGTGGCTGGACAACTTTCGCTGGAAAATTAAGTGTGGGACTCAGGGATCCAATCAACTATCTCTGGAGAAGCCAGGAATAGAGATGCATTTACCCAGGAAGTGTCCGTGAAGGACCTCTTTTCTGTGGGCTAGGATTCCTATGCATTATTAATATATGTGAGGCCGACGAGGATTTTTTTAAAAATTTAATTCTAGAGAGAGAGAAAATGAGGGAGAGGGAGAGAGAGAGAAATGTGTGAAAAAGGCACAATGGGTTGCCTCTCGCACACCCCCAACTGGGGACCTGACCTGAAACCCAGGCGTGTTCCCTCCTGACCAAGAATTGAACTGGCGACCTCTCGCTTTGAGGGCTGACACCCAACACACTGAGCAACACTGGTCAGGGCAAGGATTTTGAGAAATTTACACCAACAGAAACATTGCTGGCTTGCATGCAAAGGGTCAGAGATGGGATGTAACGAAGGGAGAGTGGCTTTGAAGGCAAAGCTGCAGGTGCAGAGGCCAGCAGGACTGCCGCTGCTGCTGTGGACCCGGTGTGCACAGGCCCAGGGGCTCAGGACCATCCCCGTCTGGGGTCTGGGTCCCAGGGCAGAGCCATCTCAGTGGTTTCAGAAGGTGGAGCCACTGCTGAGGAGGTGGGGTTGCCACCCCAGCGGGCCTACAGAAGAGAGCATCAATCAAAAAGGGTTATTTTCAAGCCTTAAAATCTAATGGAATTTGCCCTACCAGGTTTCCCACCTGCAAAAGGGCCTGTGGCCGCTTTCATCTTTGCGGTCTTCCTCTGCAATGGGAGCGCTGTCTCAGGCCGATCCTATCGGCATATTTCAGAAGCACATCATTGCCTAGTCTTGCAGGCTCAGGGATGGAAGGGATTTTTGCACCAGAATGAATCATGCTCTAAGTCTCACTCATAACTGAACTGGATAAGATTTTTGACTTAGAGTTGATGCTAAAATGGGTTAAGACTTTGGGGGATATTAGTGTGAAATGACTATATTTTGCATGTAAGAGAAAGGACACACATATTTGGATAGGTGAGGGGGCAGGCTGTTATGGTTGGAACTGTGACCCCATAGGATTTATATACTGAGGTCCTAATCCCCAGTGCCTCAGAATGCTTCCCTATTGGGAGGCTGAATCTTTACAGAGGGCAGGAAAGTACAATGGGGGCATTAGAGTAGGCCCTAATCCAGTAGGGCTGGGACCGTTGTACAAAGGGGAGACTGGAGACAGATGTGCGTAGAGGGAAGATGTGTGAAAAGAAACGTGGAGGAAACGACCATCTTTCTTTACGCGCCAAGAAGAGAGACTTGGAACAGACCTTTCCTTCACAGCCCTCAGGAAGAACCAACCCTGATGACACCTTGCTTATAGAATTGTATCCTCTAGAACCGGGAGACAACAAATTTCTGTTTGTTAAGCCACTCAGTCTGTGGTATTTTGTTATGACGGCCCAAGCAAGCTAATACAATCAGGCATGACCAAGAGCCCTTAGTTCTCCCACAACCTGTGTTTAAGCTAAGAGAACAGCCTCAGCGTTATCAAGTCAATAAATAATTCAGTGCCCACTGTGTGCGGTGCCCTGTCCCTACAGCTAACGGGGATAAAAAAAACACTTCAACTCCGTCCCTGCTTATGGAGCATAGTTTGAAACAGTCATATTTTAAGTTGTCTGGAGAAATGGGACTCAGGTCCTAACAGACGGAATTCCTGAAGTAAATATTAGCCCACGCGTTGGAATTGGAAAACCTTTTTAGATACATTGTTGTTTATGGGACCCGTCTGCCCCCTTGAACAGTACTCACAGCACTGCCAGAGAAAGTGGTTTGGAGTGGAGCACACCAAGAAATAAAAGCAGTTGACACTCTCATAGTGAGTACAATGTATCGTTGATTGTTCCACAGTTTTATGCAGAGCTGGGTCTGTTTTTCAGCTCAAGTGTGTATATCTTAAGTAGAGCACTGATTTATTTGACGCTTTGGGGTGTGGATACAATATACAGCATTTACCACAGGGAGCCATATTGCCAATGAACAAAGTTACCTAGTGACAACCTGTTTGCCCATTTGCTTTAAAGTATTTTTGTAAGCTTTTTCTATGTTGAACCCCATATCTTCAGGATATGATTTGCCCGTTTTCTTCTATTTTGTGTATAGACAGGACTTGAGAGTACTTTTCTAGTTATTCTTTGATTTTCTCCATGGAGCAAGGCAATTATTATTATATGGTAGTGTTGTCGTTTTCCTAAATTAATATTATATTTGAAGACAATATATCTAGCTAATAAATTATAACATGTCACGTTGTGAATCTTGGTACAGTTCATTGCTAAATTATACCAGTAATGTTGGAAATAGTTCATATAGAAAATCCATTCATCAGGCAAAGACTACAGCCTTTATATTTATTAATCAATAAATTTAAAACTAGAGGTAGTGTAGGAAGAAATGGAGATAACAAATCTTTATGAGTTTATGAAAAGTTTAGTTGTGGAAATGAGATTAGGGAATGAAAATTATTAGTATGGCACCTAGACCAGTCAAGCAGTGATGGGTTTTCTGTAGTGAACTGTCTGGACCACGTCTGGCTTTAAGCCTAATGGCCTCAGGCATGAGGGGAGAGGCTAGCAGCTGAGAAACAAACAGATGAGCTGGAAGAATACCTAGTCACGTGGGTTGTTCACTTTTCACCGGTGAGAGTCCCCGCAGTGGTGGGAATTGAAGGGTCCCGGTATGTAGGATTAATGCAGACTTTCTGAACAGGTGTTCTACCAGGGTGCTTTGACCTGATGTGTAGCACATAGCAAGCTCTCAACAAGTTCAAAATGATCCATCTGTGTGAGAGAGGGTCACAATAAGGCAGAGGTATGAAAAAACAGGTTTGGACTTTATGGGAAAGGAAGATTTGAAGAAAACCAATCCTTGAGTTAATGGTACGCAAATGATTTCAGATGCAAGACAGACTATATTTCATGAATAATAGTATGGTTGTTCTATTAGTTATGCTTTTAAGTATTTATTTCATTGTAAACTAGTAAACTCTACTAAGCAAATTACACTTTTACTGGTCACAGGGATCTTCAATCACTAAGAATAACTGTGGAGAGTTGTACTGAGACTGAACAGAGCTGCCTGGTGATAATCTGTACTTCCTTTGCTTTAAAATGTTCTATTTTCACCCCTTTCCCAGTTGATATGCTAGAGGCATATTGTTCAATCAGTCATTCACTCACTCATTCATTTAACACATATTTGCCATATGCCTAGCAGGCAGCAGGGATAGAATTATGAGCAAAATGAGGAGTATTAATATTTGATTTAAAATTTACCTGGTATGTTCTGAGGGAGTGTACATTTCTAAGGATAAAAGTCTTATTTGCAGGTCTACCCCTCTCATTGTTTTGGAAATGTTTCTGCTGCTTATAACGGGGTGAGGTGTATTATAGGGATAGTAGTAGGACTAACCCAAGAGAAAGTTGCTCAGTGTTGCAATGGGAGGGAGACACATGGGACATACATGAGCCTCTGTAATTAGATATGCACATTTTTCAGTGGTGCTTGTTAAGAGGCAGTAGCTCCATTATCTACTCCATGCTGTCAAGGTGCATGACAAGGTCCGGAGAGAAGCCAAGAACACTAGGCTAAGTCCAGTGTGATAGTATTTATCTGCTTCCTCTTAATCCTCAGGCAGCCAGGTTTGGCAAAGAGAAATATAGGGTGTCCAGTTAAATTTGGATTTTAGGTAATCAGTGGATGAAGGAGCATCCTGTGGCCATGCTCCCTCCTCCCAGAAGTTCGTTCGTCCTCCCTGCACCCTGGAGCCCGTGGCAACATCTAACATAGTACCTTTCAGTGGGGGCACCACATGGCCCATCAGTCGCAGTGTCTGCTCTGATGGTGATTCTCAGCCCTGGCGGTGGGCACAGCCTGCAGAGGGAGAGGGTTTTAGTTGGAAGATGGAGAAAAGGGAAATTGTATTTTAAAAAAATCTCCCTCCATGTGATTTATACGTGACATATGGTTTCCAGAAAGACACCTCCAAGTGCCCATACTTGTCAAATTTGGAAAGAACCACTCTCCTATTGTAAACGTGGCAGGGTATATTCTCAGTCATTCATCAACCAGCACCTTGCTTGAAGCCTCTCTGTAATAATGCTGTGAATATGTTGGCTTGAATTACCGCTGTTACCACTCTTACTACTCTTGCTACTGCTGCTGCTATTACTGCAATTATCTAATGAGCTTCTATATATATGATCCCATTTTAAGTTCTCTCAACTCAGCAGCTCTTTAAGGTCTCAGCGTCTGGTCATTCTTATGCTATTTTTCAGAGAAGAAAAGACCCAGGGAGATTAGGTAATTTATCCTCTGTCATTTAAATAGGCAGCATTAGAAATGGAAGTCCTGGTCAGAAGCTAAGTCTTATAACTCAAAAGATAAATCATTTACCTCTAAGCACAGTGCAGTTAGCCTAGTTTTTCCCTTTCCCAGGTTTAGAAAGAGATAACTTTAGAGAGAGTGGAAAAGGAAGAAGCTCTTCCAGCTTTACATTTGCAAAACTTCCCTAATGTATAGACAGAAAATCGGACCCCTCACGTCCGTTCATACAAGTTTGAAAATTGTAAAATTAAGAACACGTACTGTGTCTGCTCATTTTCAAAGATGTTCTCTCCTTAAAGAAGCCAGATCTGAATTTTAGACAGGGAGGCACACACCAAATCACGGAAGCTATTTTGTCTCATCATCATAGTTAATACATTGACTGCTGCTGGGTGACAGCGAGCAAAAACAAGTTGAAAGCATGTTGTTTTATCTTAATATTTTAATTATTTATGAGACAATGGATGTATTTAAGGATTGTCTAAAAATTACCTTATAACTAATCAGAGGAATGCAATATATTAAATAAAACAGACTATTACAAATATCTAAATTAAGTGGTATCTTTCTGCATGTTTTCTGCAATCCAATTAGGGAAGTAAAACATGAAGACATGAAATGTTAAATGACAATAATTAATAAAAATAGCATTTCTGAACAGTAATATTGGAAATGTTTCCAGGTAGATCTGGCAGCATCCTATTTAAAATGATGTGGACGTGGTGCCATATAGACCTGGATATGATCCTTAAACTCTTTATTTCATGGTCATTGTCTAGAATATTGCCATGCTCTAGTTCTCTGCATAGTACTTACAACAATGCAATTTTATTTATATTAATGTAAACGCTCCATGAGGATAAGGGTTCTCTCTGTATTTCTCACTAAAGCATCTCTAGGGCCTGGAATGGTCCATAGCACATAGTAGACAAATGAGTGAGTGTGTGAGTGAGTGAATGAATACATGAATAAGTAAAATTTCCTATTAATAGAGGGGTGGTCCTGAGCTTGTCTAGGTCCCCAGTTTTATCCAGTTTTAAAATAGTACTATGTAATTTTCTCAATGAATTCTGGTGATTATTAAGTATTAAATGTGTAAATTGTACTGCTCAGTGGTAGCAATGAAAAGAAGAATGGTACTCTTGCCTTCAATACAAAGTGATGATGCATCCTCTCCCCACTGTTGGGTTTGGCAATTATTGTATCCATTGAGCAAATGTGGGTTCTGCCACTTCTGGGCAGAAGCTCCATGTTGCCCACTCTTCCCTCTGCCATGATAACCTGCCTGTTTCAGATCAAAGCTTCACTTCAGCCCGAACCCAGGACTGAAGATGTGTGGAGCAGACCCAACCCCAACTGCCAGCCTGAAGCTGAGATTCATGGACACTCTGCCAATGTGTAATGTAAGGAACAAATATTTGTTGTCGAGAGCCCCTAAGATTTTGGACTTGTTTGTTATGCAGGATGATTTATTGCACGTTGACTATTAAAATGTCCTATGGAATCTCAGAAGATGAACTGTTGCTCTTAGAATGAAATCAGTGGGAAAATATGGATTTTTAATTGACACAGGAAAAGGAGCAATATACTCTTGTCATGAAAACAAGACGTGGCCATTGGCTGCCCTGCTCCCCTTTCAACATGTTAGTCCTTGTGTCATTGTCTTCAGTCTTACTTCCTCCTTACTTTGCCTTCACCTTGTCTAGTCCACTTGCCAGGTCTCCTGTATGTCCGGTAACATCTCCATGGGTAACGTTTCTGCTACACTGAACTAGTTTACCCGTTGCCTGGAAACTGTCATGCCATGTTGTGCTTCATATACTCTGCACAAGCCTTTTCCTTTGCTTGATATGTCCTCTTTTCCTCAAAAACTATGTTCCCAATGTTACAAGTGAGACCCTCTTCAGTCTTAACCCATTTCAAGGGTTGGCCACTCTATGCCTATCATCTTACTACGACATCTTAGGCCAGGGTCATTGTTTGACCACCTTTATTACCCTTGGTGCTCAAAACAGGCCTGGAATTTAGCATGGGGCCAATCAATATGAGTTGAAGTGATTTGGACTGACAGTTCAATCAAAGGTCAAAAGAAAAGTCTAGAAGAAGCATTCTGACTGAAACCCAGCTGTTTGGAATGTGATTTTCATCTTTGTATTTTGTAAATTAAGCCAAGAACAGATTTTTGAATAGAGGAAGAAGAAGTTGGAAGAATTTTTAAGCCTAGAATGTGACCTCTTCCTCAGTCATATCAATAGCATAGTTTCAACAGAAGGGGTTAAACACTAGGGGTTCTCCAAGTCACCGATTGCTACTTTCATGACTACTTACATCAAGAGCTAGACAACTTTATCCAATTAAAGAAAAAGAGTTATCTCTGGTTTTGGAAAAAAAAAAACAATCTCAATTTCCTGATTCAGAATATAATATCCACATAGAGGTTTATCAGAAGGGAAGGGGTGGAAAATGGGAGAAAAAGGTACAGGGAATAAGAAGCATAATTGGTAGGTACAAAATAGACAGGGAGAGGTTAAGAATAGTATAGGAAATGGAGAAACCAAAGAACTCATATATATGACCCATGATGTGAATTAAGGGGAGGGATTGCTGGAGGGAGGGTATGTGGGGTGGAGGGGGATAAAGGAGAGAAAAAAATGGGACAATTGTACTAGCATAATCAATAAGATATATTTTAAAAATAAAAACAATATCCAATATCTGTCTCATTGGATTAGTATTAGGAGCCCATGAGGAATTGTGATGTAAGTTGTTATTGTTAGAATACATGGACACCATCTATTTTGTATATATTCCCAGAGAAGGCATGAGCAGGCACAAGATACAAGAAAGCCTGAGAGTTTATATATGCAGAAGAAAAGACGCCCAAGAGCCAGGAATGAGCCTGTGAGAGGTGGAAGGCACATCAGTGAATTCTCCTGACATTACAGGTTACCCTCATAACTAGCAATAGTTGAAGAAGCAAATAGAGAAAAATCAAGTTACATTTTTTAAAACGACAAAGGTGGAGAGAAAAAAAATAATAAGTCCCTGGAACTGGTTAGAAAAAGACCAAAATTATATCTTTTATGTTATATGGAGTTTTATTGTGAGGGATCTTTTTAAATGGGTTTATAGATGGTTACTCCATGTAAGTTTTCCTTCCTTGACTTTTGCCTACAACACAATGCCTTGCTATAGACTTTACAGAACATAATAACTTCTCATTTGCTTTTATGCGTCCTCAGTAGGAGAAATTCATTTAATTTGAAAGCCAACAAAAGCATTCATAAAGGAAGACTGACTTGGTTGCCACAAAGAAATGAAATGTTGAATAGTACCATCAATAATTTTCATGTTCTATGTAAAAGAAACCAATTGCCAAATTGTACAAAATGACTTCTACCTTGGTGTAAAATCAACAACTAGCTCCTCATGGATCTCTTTGACTCCCTTCTACCTGTGTCTTTAATGCAAAAATCACTTCTTGTCTCCACCAAATGCTACGCCATTTACTGGTCTTACTGAAGACCAGACTGGTGGTTAACTGGTCAGATATTATGCAGGAGAAAAATTAATTGTGTAAATATGAAATGTTACTTAGATCACCTTCTGATTAAGTCCTTTTCTCAATCAAACATTTACAGAGTGAGACAAGCCTTAAGCTGGATTGAATGATCCTAATCTTGGTGAATCAAAATATTAAGATGATTGGTTAGATATGCTTTTACTTCATTTTCATGTTACATGGCTGTCGTGGTCAGAATGGAAAGATTCCCAGCCCATGTAAAGTTTCAGAGGAGAAATTACAGATCTGTTTGGCACACAGGTGAAATTCCTTGAACTCTACCCCACCACACAACCCCCTTCCCACCCATGGCACCTCAACAGCCTTCACTAAGTGAAAGGACACTGGTAATGCACTGTACTTTCCCCTGCTTCGCAGGAGACATGTTCTTACAAGTGTGCTGTGAGCAATAAATACTTTGAGCAGTGGAAGAGGAAATAAAATTTGCACAGTAAAGGAAAAGCCAAGCATTGAAATGTTCCCAGGAATTATAGCTTAGCTATAACACTGTATGTAGGATTAGTCCATAGAAGTAATTTTGTAAGACTCTTGTGGCAGACTCGGACCGGTAGGGGAACACTGTGATGTATAGAATGTTCCTATTATACCCCATACATTTGCATTGGAGGTTCAGAATAACATAAATAATGCATGATAAGTTCTATCAAAAGAATCTCTGGCTAGCGTTAGCACACACAGGAAGCTGCCTATTAGGCCTTATTTTAACAGGCCTGGGGAAAGGCCTGGCTGGCCACGTTCATGCCTGTAGAAATTCAGGGGCTTGCAGTTTGTCAAAGGTTAATGGAGAAGGAAGAGAAATGAGTTTGGTTTAAAATTTGAGATGATTTCCTATGAAAGATACAGAATACTTGCATAGTACATCTGGTACTTCCATTTCTCCCCATAAAAAAAGTAAGAGCATTTTGGCTGACCCACAGGTTATTCAGTGAACTTCCCAATCTGGCATTCACTCCTGAAATAATGACTCGACAACAAAGAGAAGGTTTGTCTGCAGGAGAAAGGGCACACCACATGCAAGGATTGATGAGGACAGTTAAGCACTAGTTATTGAGGGCTTATTCTGTGCCAGGTCTCATGCTTAGAATTAGGTACACCGTTCCAGAATTATCTCATTGAGTCCCAACAGCAAATGTATCACAAAAGGTTTACCTTTGACTAATAGATAAATGTCTTAGAGGAATCAGATGACTATAGGCCCTAAGGGATGATTTATAGAGGACATCTCCATCTGACTTAGTGATCCCTTCTCCTCACTACTACATTATAGGGCTTAATGGTAGAAGCGGTGAACTTGGAGTTCAGCTGGAAAGGAGCAGCTCTGGAGGAAACAGCCTTTGCTGGGACAGAAAGAAAGGCCTTTGGTGATCCTTAGCAGTCAGTGCTGTTTGAAATGTGTGCGATGTACATTGACAGCCTGGCTCAGGGACACAGAATGAAGTTCTCTAGAACAGCCTAGACCAGCGAGGCCCTAGTAGATGGCATGATTGGTTGTGTGTTGGGTGGACTAGAGAAGACTGAAGCACTGGAGACATCCACTTTCACCTATGACCCAAAGTTGCCTTGCATTCTTGTCTTCACAGAAGGGAAAAAAATTCATTTGAATACCTGCCCTCCCCAAACTTTCTCTTCCCCCTTATTCATTCCTTCCAGTGAGACATGTGTTGATCCTAGGTGATCAATGTTCTTGTTAGCCATTACTTTCCTCTGCTGGATTTATTCTCCTCAGCCTGCTCTGTGCCAGTGTGGGTGGAGATAGGGTTGGGGGCATGAGCCCTGTGGACTGACCTACTCTATGGCTTCCCATTGGGTTTGGCCAATGGCATCTCCTGGAAGGAGACTGGAGGGCAAAAGGAGAGAGGTCAGACTGTTTCTTTCCATTTTCCTAGCGCCTCCCTGCCTGAGTCTCATTTCTCCGGAAATAGCTATGATTTTTACAGCTGTAGCTACTGTGGCTCTTTCTCTACCTGTCTACTTTTCATTGGGCTCCAAATGCATGATTTCCTTCCCAAGCTCCTTAAGTCCTAGTGGTTGTCATAGTTTCCTCCTGTTGCAGGGCTCTGGGTGCTACCCTATCTTTTATTTCCTAAACCCTGACCTCACTCTTTAAATAGTCCCTTCATTAAAGTCTTTTTGAGTCTCCTAAAGCGGATCCTGTTTGCTGCCAGAGCTCTGACAAATACTAATAATACTAATAAGCTTTCCTTCCAGGAAGTGCCTGCAGGGAGCACACTGTCTGCTCATCCAGCCTTAAGTTGTTCAGGTTCCGGCCCCAGTGCAGAAGGATAGATGAGGTCCAGCTCTTCCTCAAGCAGGGGTAGAACTTCCATGGGGGGGTGACTCACAGACTCAAGAATTTGTTATCTAATTTCTATATCTATTTCTCAATTGATTCTGCAGTTCATGTAAGAAAAAGAAGAGGTATAATTTACTGAGTACTTCAAACACTGGTGGTTTTTGTGTCTTCTGCTGAAGACTTGGCTCTCTCCCCAGTGCCGTGGAGTCTTGATGCAACATGGTTTCACCCACATAGAGGTAAAGCAGGGGGGGTATGCTCTTTCCATTCCCTGAACAGAGAGCTTGGTGGACCCAAAGCAGGAGAGGCCCTGGGCCACCGGGGACTGGAAGGAGAAAACTGCAGTAACCAGACAAGAATCAAACTGTCTTGCATTCATTTTTTGAAATCTGAGGAAGAAATCTGGAGAATTTGGCACTCTGTACTTTTAATATGTACCCCTTAAATTAATGAAATGTTGAAATTTTTGCTAGACTAGAAATAACTAATTGAGGAGTGGGAACCTGCCCATGGGGGAAGAGAGGCCTGTTGTTAACCAGGAAGGCTATTGTAGGTGTCTTGTCATGTAGGAGAAGAAAGAATGTTATCTCTTCTCAATTTTCCCTTGGGGGGAAAAGACTCCATGATGGTACACATCCTTTTAGGGCATGTGGTTGCAAATGGGGGAAGAATGGAGGGAGCAGTAATGATATTTGTAACATGAATATTCAAAATAAACAATAAAGCCCATTAATACCCCTTCCACTTTGTCCTATGCATTGCCTTAGTCCTTTCTCCTGATTTTCTGAAGAGGGAGTATCTGCTCTACAGAAACACTTCAAGGACAGGGAATCTCTGTGGAAGGAGGAATCATCAGAAACCATTTATGTCATAAACATTTATTATTGTTTCTTATATTTTACTGTCTGCATTGATGAGGTGCTCTGGGGCAGGAGAATGATGGGTTAAGGAGAGATGGGAAGGTCATAATAATGTGTGACAGGGTGTATCTGTGTCCCATTACCCCAGTCTTCTAAGGAAGACAGAGAGAGTCCCCTTCATGACAGAGCAGTGTGACTACCAGGAGGAAGGGGCAGATCCAGAGAGGGCACCCTCTGTTAGGGCTGCCTGGTTCTCTTCCTTTCAAAGATGAGGAAACTGAAGCCAGAAGCATAAGTGACTTGTATTGGGTCACTCAAATTCCTCAAAGACAATCTTTGACTAGTGCTCAGCTCCTGGGTTGCAGTAGGCTAGAGATGATAGAGGGGTGTATAAAAAAGGCAAGAAGAGACTTTTTTTTTAATTTCTTTATCTGAGTTTGGAGAATTGGACTTCTGTGTGGAATCAGAAGAGTATCCTGGTTTGCTATACAACCCTAACCATGGCAGAAAATGAATATGACCTAATCTTAAATTGAAGATGAAATACTTTTCAGTTGTTTTGGATCTGCACTGTTGTACCTAAGCTAGTAGTTTCCAAGTGAATTATCAAACAAACAAACAAACAAACAAGCAACATTCACAAAACAAACATATGTCTATGCCACAGAAATAAAAACCTCAAACATTATTGCAAATCCATTACGTCAACTGCACGTGTGCATAATGCAGTGACTTCTAGACCCATTTGAATTTTAGGATGTCTGTAATATTTTAAATTGCTTAACACAGATTCTTCATATTTAGCATTCATTTAATGAACCAGGAGTGTTAATAAATTCAATTCTCATTGGTGACAGAGACTAAAAAGGAGGTCACTAACTAAAGGTATTGAACTGTTTTGCCTGACACTTTCAAGCCCTAGCGTGCTCAACAAGAGTCATTTTTAATAGAATTTTGAACAACAGAAAATGAAGAAATGTGGAACAGGTTGAGTATATGAGTAAAGTGGGATCTCTTTTTACCTTCCCTAACTAAGCAGAGAACCAGACTGGGAAGAATAATAAGCATTGATTAGATAACAGAAAATAGGCTAACTTCATCTCCAGAGAAAACTAATTTTTACTTTTACTTTTTGCTTCCCACACCCTGAGGAAAGCCTAAAGCCAAGAGTAATTTATAATCTTAGTTTCAATTCCTTTCTTTCCCAACATTTTATGAGCATTGCCTGTGCTTTCAATCAGGCATGTTCATGCAATAGCAATTCTGTCTCCAACTTAACGAATTATTAATTAAGGACCCGGACGTGTTTTCCAGAGCAATGGAAGCTAAAATCGATGAGGGTCTAACTGAGGACTGGGCTCAGGCAATGCCAGAATGAACCAAATCTATTCTCCGACCATACTCACGAGAACCAAAGTGATTGTTGGAAAATGGTGTTATGGCAGGGTGACATGAAATAGACCTTTGTATATGCTTTTTTCCTCCATTTTTTTGTCTAACCCTGGGGAACATAATAATTTAATTCTCTTTGATAGTTCCCACTGGTACCACTGGGTTTTCCTGGAAGTTATGATAAATGAAAAGTCATGTTTGAGCTTATGCCTGAGGAAGAAATCCAGAGTGTTTTGTAGAAATTCATTAAGAAGGAGACTAGAATTCCCCTTTGCTCATGCTCACCTCATCCTGTCCAACCCACTTTCCAAGATTATATTGTCTGGGTAGCAGAGAATCAGCTATCTCAACCAGCGGTACCTTGGCTTCCAACAGTGGCATGAAAGTATTGTTCCTGTGATTAATCTGACCCCTAGAAAGGCAGTTTGGACCCATGTGATCAAGGAGATGGAGGAGGAAGCTAATATTTGGGGGGGTATAACTAAGTGGTGGATGCAGCGCTAGACTCTTCATACACTTTGGCATATCCACTCCTTAGAACGGTGTGTGAGCCTGAAAATAAAGCAAATCTTACTCATCTTCAGAGGACAAAATCTAGGCTTAGAAGAAAAGTCCCTTTACCAAGTTTCCAGAGCTCACAAATAAAGAGGCGGGTTTGATGCAGGAGTCTGTCTGCAAGTTTGTGTGTGTGGAATCAAAGACGGAATACCAGCCCAATGGTTAGACACCTGTGCACCTTCTTTCCTACACCAGGTGTGTCCCTCTCAGAAGGAAATTCTGGGCTATGGCTTTAGCGATCTTACTGAACAAATATAGCTTCAGGTAAGCTACTGGACCTCTTAGAGACAATTTCCACATCCGTAAAATGGCAAAATGGAAATAGATGTGGCCAGGGAATACTCTAAGCCCTGAAGAATTTTATTCTCCTGCTATATTGGCATTTTTTTCTTATTCATTTTGTTCTCCTCTTCCAATCTAATGTTGACGAAGTTAGAGACAATGAAAATTATCCTGAAGGGCATTCCAACTTACCAGGAAATAAAGCTAAGGAATAAGGAAGGTCTCTGAAAATGGTGAGGAATTTCTTTCTGTGCGGAAATCTTTATTTTCCATTGATAATCCTGGTGCATTTTGGAAAGTACTTAAATGGTTCTTTATGGGAGGATATCCAAATATTGTGCCCTTTGTTTTCCT
>VMDR010015375.1:0-22380 GCA_007922815.1 Macrotus californicus | reverse complement strand
TAGGATGATACTGGCTTCATAAAAAGAGTTTTGGAGTCTTTCATCTTGTTTAATTTTCTTTTGGAATAATCTGTAAAGGATAGGGGTTAGCTCTCCCTACATGCTTTGTAAAATTCTCCTGTGAAGCCGTCTGGTCCAGGGCTTTCATGTATCGGAAGCTTTTGGATTACTGCTTCAATTTCATCAGCTGTTATTGGTCTGTTCAGGCTTTCTGCTTCTTCTTCATTCAGTTTTAGAAGATTATATTTTTTTAGAAATTTGTCCATTTCACCTAGGTTTTCAAATTTCTTGGCATATGGTTCTTCATAGAAATTTCTTACAATCCTTTGTATTTCTGTGGTATCAGTTGTAATCTCTCCTCTTTCATTTCTGATTTGTGTTTATTCCTCTCCCTTTTTTTCTTGATGAGCCTGCTTAAAGGCTTGTCGATTTTGTTTATCTTTTCAAAGAACCAGCTCCTGGATACATTGATCCTTAGAATTGTGCTTATAGTCTCTGTGTCACTTAATTCTGCTCTGATCTTGGTTATTTCCTTTCTTCTCCTTGCTCTGTGCTGTCTTTGTTGTTGTTCTTTGAGTTCTTGCAGGCATTGGATTCAGTTATTTACTTGAAATATTTCTGTCTTTTTTTAGGTAGGCCTGTATTGCTATGAAGTTCCGTCTAAGGACTGTCTTCACTGTGTCCCATAAATTTTGGATTGTTGTGTGTTCATTTCATTTGTTTACAGAAACATTTTGATTTCCCCCCTAATCTCATTATTGACCCATTCATTGTGTAATAGCATGCTATTCAATCTCCATGAGTTTGAGTGTTTGGGGTTTTTTTCCTTGAGGTTGGTTTCTAGTTTTAGTCCCTTGTGGTAGGAGAAAATGCTTGATATGATTTCAGTTTTCTTGAATTTGTTGAGGCTTGTTTTGTGACCTATCATGTGGTCTATCTTTGAAAATGTTCCATGTGCATTTGAAAAGAATGTGTATTTTGCTTCTTTGGGATGAAAGGCTCTTTGTATATATCAGTTAAGTCCATTTGATCTAGGGCTTTGTTCAATGCTGAAATATCTTTGTTGATATTTTGTTTGGAAGATCTGTCCATTTTTGACAGTGCGGTGTTGAAATCCCCTACTATAATTGTCATGCTGTTAATATCTTTCTTGAAGTCCTCCAAGGTTTTCTTTATATATTTGGGTACTCCTATATTGGGTACCTATATGTTTACAATGTTTATTTCTTCTTGATGGATTCTTCCTTTGAGTATTATGAAGTGACCTTCTGGGTCTCTTTTCATGGCCCTTTTTTTGAAGTCTGTTTTGTGTGATATGAGTATTGCTACTCTTGCTTTATTTTCCTGTCCATTTGCTTGGAATATTTGTTCCAGCCCTTCACTTTCAGCCTGTGTAGGTCTTTTGTTCTGAGGTGGGTCTCTTGAAGGCAGCATATGTGTGGGTCATGTTTTCTTATCCATTCAGCTATTCTGTGCCTTTTGATTGGCACATTTAATCCATTTATGTTTAAGGTTATTATTGATAGGTACTTATTCATTGCCATTTTTTTGTACCTGTGTTTCTCTCTCTTTCACTGTTTTTCTTCCTGTTCTTAAAGCAGAGCCTTTAACATCTCTAGCAGAGCCGGTTTGTAGGAGGTATATCTTTGAGGGTTCTTTTATCAAGGAATCTACTTATTTGGCCTTCCGTTTTAATTGAGAGCCTTGCTGTATAGAGTAGTCTCGGTTGCAGGTGTCTGGTTCTCATTACTTGGAATATTTCTTGCCATTCTCTCTGTCTTGAAGCATTTCCATTAAGAAGTCAGTTGCTAGTCTTTTTCAAGCCCCCTTGTATGTTACTTCCTGTTTTTCCCTTGCTGTCTTTAAGATTCTCTCTTTCTCTTGGAATTTTGCCAGTTTAATTTTGCTGTGTCTTTAAGTGGGCCTCTCTGGGTTGCTCTTGATTAGGGCTCTCTACTTCCTGGATTTGTGTGACTTTTTCTCTCATCAAATTAGGGAAGTTTTCCATCTTTACTTTTTCAAATGGGTTTTGTATCCCTTGCTCTTCTTCTTCTCGTTCTGGTATCCCTATTATATGGATTTTATTATGTTTCATGTTGTCCTGCATTTCCCTTAACCCCTCTTCATTCTTTCTGAGTCTCTTTTCCTCTTCTTGTTCTTTCTCAATGTTTTTTTCTATGTTGTCCTCCAGCTCGCTTATCTGATCCTCTGCGTCATCAAGCCTGCTTTTGATTCCTTCTGCTGTCTTCTTCAGTTCAGAAATTGTATTCTTCATTTCTTCTTGGCCCTTGTTGATACTTTCTATTTCCTTTTCATGTTGATATAGTTTGCACTGAGTTCATTGTAGTTTCCTTGTAGTTTTTGATACTTCTCTGTGAGCTCATTGAGCTTCCTCATAACCATTGCTTTGAAGTCAATAACTAATAGTTGACTTGCCTTTGTTTCATTTGGCATTCTTTCTGAGGCTTCCTCCTTTCCTTTCATTTGGGGATTGTTTCATCTTCCCATTGTTTGTGAGACTCTTTTTGGTAGCTTCTGCTTTTTAAATTGGTCTGTTCTGACTCCCTGGGTTTATGGTGTGAACTTCTATGGTAGAAGACCTGTGAGATTCAGTGATGCAGTCTCCTTGATCTCCTGAGTTCACTGGTCTTGGGCTGTTGTTTATGTTGGGTCTCTGTATGTCTTTGAGCTTTGATTGTTGTTGAGTCTTTCTTTGGTGAGTCCTTCCCTCCAGCTGGTTAACTGAGGGTCACTCCATCCACCATGTCTTGTATTCTGTTGTGCAGGTGTGGGCAGGTTGCATTGAAGCTGGTTCTTCCGTGTGTACAAGGTTTTGAGGATTCGGTCTCACTCTTGTTCAGTTTGTTCTGAGTAATTTCTCCACCATTTAATTGTATTTCCAGATCGGTCCTGGGTTGAGTTAGTGTGGCTTCCACTCCCTCCTTCACCTTCCTCTGATGTTATGTGTTGTTGGTTCCTTTGTTGGTGGGTTTCTTCTTCCAGCAGGTTATCTAGTGTTCACAGTTCCCACGTACTCAAGTGATTTTTCAATGTTCTGTACAATTTTGGTCTCCAATTTACACATATGCTGGGATGCCACTGGCTGTTCACTCTGTTCCTCAGAAGATCGGCTAGGTGTCTCACCCGTGCACAGGGGGAAGTGGACTCCATTCCCACCTCTCTGTCCACTACCTTCCTCGGGTGAAAAGAGCCCTTTTGTGTGCCGTCACATGGCTTGGACTGCACACATTATGTGTATGCAGTGTGATGCCACCTTCTCACCAACTAGCTGGAGATGCTTTTTCTCATTATTTTTTCCCCTTCGAGTAGGATTCCAAGTTCTTTGCTTCTACACAAAGGAGTCTTAAAAGCAACCAATTCAGTATGTACTACGATGTTGAGAAACTGATGTTTGTACACAAGTTTGTACTTTTCTTGATGACATGTTTAACAAGAAGTGAGTCTAGGAGGCACCACCTTTCAGGAAGTACCACTGGGCACAGTGGGAATCTGTGCAAAGATCTCAGTATTTATGGTTACCATGATGTGACATTTACTGGGATCTTGTACTTAAATGGACTTATTTTTGGTTTTGAAGCACATGGGAAGCTCTGTGATGATCGTCTCTCTGGGATTCTCTTGTCCAGGTGGCTCAGGTGTTGTGGCTTCATGTTACAAATTGGAACTTGAGGAATGGCAGGCCCATGGCTTCTGGAAAGCATGCTGAGGGATGATGTGAGTCATGATATAGCACCTTGTTGAGGGTTTGAGGATTGGGGTTTTTTTTTATCCTAAAACCAATTGACAATTAAATCTTAAAAAGTGGAAAATCAGTTAACTTTTTCAGACCTTAGTTTCATCACCAAGCATATTGTGGGGTTGAGCTTGATGATCTTGGAAGTTTGTTGTAGCTCTGCCTATCATTCTTGGGCTCTAAGCCTTCAGGACTCTTTGACTTGGGTCAGCGCTTCTAATCTAAATTGGTAGGAGACCACTGGGGGGCTTGTAAAAATGCAGATTCTGATTCTAGAGGTCCAAGGGGATGGCTGGGAGTCAGTATTAACCAAAGAAGCTCTCTGGTGATACAAGTGCTGCTGGTCTGTGGGCCACACTTTGAGTGCCATGGGTAAAGGTGGCCAGTGTCACGTGGTCCTGAGTGAGACAGGTTTTTGGAGCTCATTACATTATTTCTTGTCTATGGCAATAACAAGAAAAAAGGAGGGAAAAATGAGAACTTGTTTCTCATTGGATTACAATGAATTGCACCTAGGCGTGTAATAAATGTCTATTACATTAGTTGAGTGAAAGAAGAAATGAATGTTTTCAATCATAAAATACTCAAGGCATGCCTGGGTATATTTCCTCTGACTAAAATGTCTTTTCACTTACCCAAAGCCTATTATTTTTCTGAATTGTCCCAAGTCCTCATTCCTCCTTGAAGCCTTCTTCCATCCTTCCTGTTCCCCTTCCGGTCTTTGGGAGCAAGAACACAGGCGCATGGCCCAATTGCTGCCCCTGCCCCAGCTGTGCTCATGGAGGCTCTGCTGTTGCTCAGACACACAACACAGTGCCCTGGACAGCTTCTAACAACTGCTTGAAATGCCTTTTCTTTCTGGTTCAGGGCTTAGTTATTATGTTTATTCTTCCTGTATGTGTTTTCTGCCTCTTGCTGGAGGGTGAATTTGTTGAGAATGAGGGCTGTGTGTTTGGCTACTTAGTCTCTTGCTGTTTCCCTGGAGTGCCTGGCAGAGTGCTGGGTACAGAGTAGGTACACAGTAAATGACAACCTGACTGTCTGGAGCTGCTGAGGGTCCCACCTTCTCAAGTACTTACTGGATTCCTGAGGGAGCCCATAATTTCCTTGACCTGGAAGGTGTCCAGAACTGGTTACTGAATGGATCAAGTGGGACTTAATTTGACACCCTGTTCTTGTGAGTCTGAGGTGGGAGGGAGGGTATAATTTAACATGATTTTTCTGAAAATGTCAAGATATGTGGAGGAATGCTGGAAAAGAAACAACAGAAGGCTGTCAGGAGAAAAAAGAAACCAAGACATTTCTCTCTATTTTGCATTATGCTTGAGAGGGAGGGAAATTATTTTGATTTTTTCATGTGCTGCCTATAGCTGCCTCTATCCCTTTGGTGAGACAAGGCCCCCCTGCCCAAGGAGCAAGTGGAGATGCTGTGTTTCATTCCCAAGGGAGGCTGGGAGTGCCGGCTGCTCTGCAGGGCCCAATGGTGGGTGTGAGGAGGTGCTCAGGTCAAGGTGGTGCTCAGGCAGGAAGCTTCAGAGGAGTGCCATTTTCCTCCTGACTCTGCTCTGGGAGGATGCTGTTGTCCCTTTGGTCTCCTGATCTCAGACAGCCCTGTGAGGTGTGGAGAAGCTGGGAGGAATTTGAAGGCATAGCCCCTACTTGCTCTCCTGGGCTCTGGTGCATCCACAGACTTTATTGGGGAGAGGAAGACAGCGGTGGGCTTAAACTTGGCAAGGTCATCAGTTTCAGGTGACTCTCACGTCTCCGGTTAGTGGAGCTGCCAAAAGCTGAGCCATACATGATGTCTCTTCAGTCTGAAAATAATGTGTTTTAAAACGTTTCCTTCCCATTAAAAACATTATGCTCAGTACAGAAAATGTAGAATGTGTAACTATATAAAAATGATGTTTAAAGAAGGAAATGGAATTTGCCTTGTTCATGATCCCGAGAAGACCCTCATGTGTATTTGGGTGTCCTGAATATGTGTTTGTTCTCCAAACATGATTGCGGTCATGTTAAACATGAAGTTTTATATCCCTGTCTTTTCACTCAGTGCTCTGTTAGTTTGAACAGTTTTTACTTCATTGTATGTTTTTAAAATGTGATATTTAGTAATTGTAAAATATTACGAATATTTCCCATAGAATATTTTATCCCATTGTTTCAAGATGCATTTCCTAATTTTTACTTTGGACATTTTTCTCATATATATCCATCTTTTCTTTCCCTTTTGCCCATTTTTGAACCTTGCCTGGAAGACAGCTGCCTTTCTTTTGTTTTTTAGATTTTATTTCTTTATTTTTTGAGAGGAAGGGGAAGGGAGGGAGAAGCAGCAAAAGAGAAACATTGTTTGGTTGCCTCTTGCACACCACCTACTGGGGACCTGGCTCATAATACAGGTGTGGCCCTGACCAGGAATCGAAGTGGTGACCTTTCATTTCACAGGCCAGTGCTCGACCCACTGAGCTGCAGCAGCCAGGGAAACACCTGCCTTGTTGAGATGTTGTGCCGGGGAAGGCACACCTACTGGTTTACAAGGACCAGTTGCCATTTACATGGATCTGACAGCCCTCAGTTACAGACAGGAAGTCCGGCTTTCCCTGAGACTGAGGGAGAGGGAAGTGGAGTCTCCTGTTCTGTGGCAAAGCTCTAAGAGGCAGTGTCTGATTTTGCCTCCTGGGCAACCCTACACTGAGAGGCACTTGTAATTTAGCTGTTTCAGGGATGGTACTACAGAGAAGGAGGATAATTTTTTTCCTTTTAAATATATCCAGCACTGCAGAGCAAAGATAAAAGTCCACAGAGGTAACCTCACCACGTGCAGGTCACGGCAGTGTTCTCACAGTCAGAGGCCACCCACACCTGGCAGAGGAGCTGCTCCCTGTCTCTGCTCTTCTTGGCTGATCTAGGCATTCAGTGTATTGCTGGTCACTGACCATTCAGGGTACCAGATAAGTGAGAGGGCTGGCCAACAGAAGGAGGGCCAAGGACAGCTCTCCCTCGCCTCACCCACACTGCCTGCCCCTCTGCACCTAATGGGAGTCAGCTCCCCCAGTGACCTATACAAGATGAAGGGCATGAAGACCATCCCAGTCTAGGGAAGTCCTTTTGCAGATTAAACTCCAGTTTCCCAGACTCACTTAGTTATCTTTGGGGCAGTGCCCTCTCAAAGTGGGAGTGGTTACACCAAAGAATAAATGTCCTTTCATAACACTCTTGCTTGGCTATGAGCCCTTTCTGAAATCATCTGGACATAATCAATGAGAAAACATACTCCTTTACCCATATCTGGGCAGAACAGTTGTGTTTATTTTCAGACCAGGAGTGAGGAGAAGCAGTATCATGGCCCAGGGAACTTAGTCCTTGCCCGAATTTTCTTGTCATAAAATGGCTGTGGCTTGAGGAGCCCTGATTCTTTCAATGGCCTGTGCCCTTTTTCTGTGTCCTCCAGGAGCATTCCTGCACCGTGCGCCATGGCGTAGAAGAGTGGCTGGTTATGTCATGTCCCTCCTTATCATGGTCTTTTCTCTACCTGAAAAGTGACCATGGATTTGTCCTTCTGATCCATGAAGAGGGAGCTGTGTGTGGCTTATGGCTGGTTGTCCCTTGGGCGCCCTCCATGAGATAAGGTTACTGTAGCCAGAAGTCTTTCCAGCCAGGAGAAGACAGAGCCAGTTGTCTCAAAGGAGGTGTCTGTGGGTCAGTGTGTCTTGGTAGGAGATTTTATTTGGGTCACTGGAGAGCTTTTTCAAAGACAGGTGTTATGTCTCTAAAAAGAATTGTTATTAGAGCCATTCTTGTATTCCTTCACCTGGCTATCAAATATTTGAGCACCTACTGTGTGATCCTGGGACTCAGCTGGGAAAAAGACAGGACAGTCCCTGCTCAGCCATGTCCAGGGTCCATGGACATCACAACCCCAGGGGAGGACTGCTCCGAGAAAGGCCCACCTGGAGGAGGTGCTGGCTCTCCTGGGAACTCAGACAAACTCCTGAGGCAGAGCCCAGCATGTGGGTGTGCTTAGAAGAGTTAAAAAGAAGGCTTGGTAAGGAGAGAAGGGGGTGAGAGGAGGAGTGTGTTTGACAGTGAACACAGTGTCTTCTCAGTTGTTACTTTAGCTAATATTTGTTGAGTGTTTATTATATTTAGGCTGCAGGGTGAATGGCCTGTGTCTGGGAGCCTACCCTAAGGGTCCAGCCACGCACCCATTCCCTCATTCATGTAACATTCATTGACTGAGCCCCACTGTGAGCCAGGCATTGAGGCCAGTCCTGAGTATATGGTGGCGAGTGATGCAAATCAGATTCTGCTCTCAAGGAGCTTCTGGTCCCAGTAGGAGTTACAGTTAAGATATAAACAGCCAAATACACATCTACACTTAGTGGTAAGTGCCAAGAAGGAGGTGAGCAGGGAGAAGGAGAAAGAAGCATGGGTGGAATCTATACAAAGTACATGGTCAGGAATTATCTTCGAGGAGCTGATTTCCCAGGAGGAGTTTCCTCTTGATCTGTCCCTTTTTCATTGACATTATTTTTATTGTTACTACTACAAATACTGTAAATAATAGAAAAGACTAATTTCTGCTTGCCTTTCTTGTGGATACCCTTTGCTAAGAAAGTTGAGAGAAAGCCCCCAGAAGGCCCACCAAAGGGTAAAGAGGTGAGATTCTGCCACGTGGGTGATCAGAACCTGAAGAGCCACCTGAAGAACCACCTGAAGAGCCACCTGGAGAACCACCTGAAGAGCCACCTGGAGAGTAGGCACCTGAACCTTCCCTCACCCAGCACAGTCACCCCCACCCCCAGGCCTCCAGGTGTTCCCCTTGCATGTGGTGTGGTGTAGTGTGAGAACGTGTCCAGCAGAGGTGTCCTCCACTGGATAGAGATGGACTGTCCCAATCAGATCTTCTCCTTGGACAGGTGGGGACAGAGATGTGCAGGTTGTCAGGGGCAGCATCAGGGGAAGGACAGAAGATAAGAGATTTTGGAAGTCAGTATAAAGAAGTCACCAAATAGATGGACAGAAGGAAAGGAGAGGGGCAGAGAGGGAGCAGGGCATGCACAGACCATCTCAGCCATTTCTCACTGAGCAGGGCTGCCTGGGGGTGCAATGGAAATGGTCCATGAGGGTATCACACCTGGTCAGATTTCTGCATGGGTAACAGAGGGGTGGTGGCTGCCCCTAGTCCCGTGGCCTGTGAGCCACAGGAAGAGGGTGTTCTCCAGGCCATTTCTGAGGATAGGCTGAGCAGGGTATATGCAGGATCCCTTCCTTCGGGACCATGCACCCCATTTTAGCCCTGGCCACCTGTACTGTGCAAGGCCGATAGAGGATGAGCCCAGGTGGCAGAGCAGAATCATTCCTTAGGTGCATCTCCCAGCACCCCAGATCCGGTGCCACAGTCCTCCTCCCATGAGGCAGGCCCGTGTGGAGGTCCCTCCTGTCCCTTGTTCTGCATTGGAACACCCTGTTGGCTCCCCCCACAAAACACCCGCAGTTCTCCCTCCCCTGGTCCCGAACTTAACCCTTTCAGTACGGGTGCCGGATATATCCGGCACCCATCTGATGACCTGTGTGGACGAGCGCTGGATATATCCGGCATCCATCTGTATATAATTTTTATAAATTTTACTTATATAATTGATAGAATTTTATGTAACTATCTCTTAATATTAAAGTTACAAACAACACTTGGAAAAAAGCATTGTTTTATTAAGCATAGATCTTATATAAGGTTAGGAAAGTCTTCACACAAAGGAGGACTGACCATGTGCTATGTGTGCATTTTCGGCGCGGCACCTTGTACAGCAGGAGTGTTGCCGTGGAAAGAGCGCTTGTACCGAAAGGGTTAAGTCCTCTTTCCTGGGTGACAGAGCTGCCTCCTACCTCTCTCCTACTTGCTGCCCTACCCCTGTGTGTATTTCCACGTAGTGGACAGAGAGATTCTCTTAACACACATGTCAGATTATACCAGTCCTAGACTCCAACCCATCCCCCAGTGCTTCCCATCACAGTCAGAGAAAAAGCCAGAGCCTATTAAATGGCCTGGGAGGGCCAGTGCCTCTCTGTCACTTCTACCCTGACCAGCACTCTCTACCTGCTGCAACTGTACTGCCCCTGCCTTTCACATAACTCACCAGGCAGGCTCCCACCTCACAATATTTGCACATGCTGTTCCCAGCCTCGAAAACCCTTCCTTGCCCCCATGCCTCCCTCTCAGTAGGGGGGCGGGGGAGGGCTTCCCTGATCACTCTACTTAACACATTGTGTACCGCATAGAAATCTAAGACATATGCCAGGGACCGCACATTTTTGGACAAACTGCACGTTATTTAAATCATCATAACTACAGATCGTCTCTGGAATCGTCAAAACAGTTATCCTCATCTTCGATCTCACTAGGAATATCTGATAAATTATCATTAAATACTTCCGGAAGTGTATCAGTTTCATTGGTTTCCTTCCTTTTTCTGAGAAGGGGCATTTCTAAAAGCGCCAGGAACTTGAAGACAAAGACTATTCGAATGACCAAAATACAATGTAACTGCCATGCTTTATGGGTTCGTGCAATTATATAGTTTTTCATAGATTGACCTGCACGGTTTCCACCAATGAGACCGCTTCATTCGATGTGGACAAGACAGTGTGTTGACATCTAAGGTCCATAACAGATGGCGCATGAAAAACGAGAAAACTCATGAGCGGTCCTTAACAGATGGCGTGCGAAACACTCGAAAACTCCTGAGCAATACGCAATGTGTTAAAATTACAACCCTTCCTCCCTCAAATACTTCCTTGATGCAGACTCTGCCCTGCGGATCTGTGTGTTGTGGATGTTTATCCTATGTCTCCAGATGAATGATGAACAAATTCACACGGACTAAAGAAATCTGGTAGAGAAAAAGTGATGGCGTGGCTGCTCTCTCAGAGAGAGGGCCCCGACCCCTGCCTGCACAGGCTTTTATTGATATTCTAGGTACATTACATCAAGGATGGCCCTCATTTACTATGCACAGGTTCACTTCAGGTGGTTACCATTTATAGGTAACAAAGGAAAGAATGTTGCTAATCACTTCAATGATAAAAATCATTTGCAAATACAAAGGGGAGAAGCGGCTGAGCTGGTAACACCCATACTTTGGAAAGTCTAGTGCAGATCACAGTAAACTTCTGCTGTCTCGGGTGAGGGAGTTTTTAGCAAGAGCAAGTTTCAAAGCTGCCTAGGAGCGATGCAGGCCTGATTCCCCATGGGAGACCCATCCGTGGATCTGTTTTCCTGTGTGCTGAACACGTATCTGTCTGTTTCAGAACAGAGCTGAGCTACATTCGACATTCCCACACGGATAGGTTCCCTGTACTTCCTGTTCCCTTTCCCTTAATTCTTTTTTTCTGGAGAACTTGCTATTTAGCCTTCTCTGTATGTTATTTGTATATTTTGTTATTGATGTTTTTGCCCCTAAAATTTGAGGGAAAGTAGAGCAGAGATACTTTTCCATTTTGGCCACTGCTGTAACTCCATGTGAAGGGATGGTGCTTGCCACATAAGGCCTCCAACCCACCTGAGAGATTGCCTGAAGGCCACCCTGGGGGAAGTGCCAGCCTATGGGGCCTTTTGAGAGGAAGAGTCATCTCGGATTCACGCTCTAGGTCTTTGACCTGGTGCCCCAGGACAGGAGGGCTGCTCCACATGGAGGCTCTGAGAATCCCCAGGGGGTGACATTGCCTTTTATTTCCCAAATTCTCCTCCTGGGAGCTTGCAGGAAACCTTGAGTTATAAGGTGCTTCTTTTGCTCTATACTCAAGGACTCTGAAGGCTGGTTCTATCTGGAATGTTCTAAACAATTGAGGGATAAAAAGCGAATCCTGAAGCAATGTTTTCTTTGTTCTCTGTCTGCTCTGGGCTAATTTATTGACTGATTAAAGTGTTTCCAGAACCCAGCATGCACAACCAGGCTGAACATTTAATTAAATAGCCTGAGAGGAAACTGTAGAACTGCTGAATTACAAGTAGGGTGTGTAGAGCCAGGTAATAAAGGATTAGGATGATGAAGCTTAAAGCGGATAAGGATTTGTTCTGTTCATTCCACAGTGTGCAGTCCAGTGAGTGCTCGTGTGTGTGACAGCTGGTGCTGTGCTGAGCGACCAGCTGCTCCCTGGGTGAGAGGACAGGTGCGGTGCCCATGGTCCTTGGCCTGTGTGAGGAAGATATCACTGCATGTTCTGGGTGTGCCAGGTATCCACATCCAAGGTGGGCAGCTAAGGGGGTGATCAGTGAGATAGCGTTGGGAAGCTATTCTTCCTCTCTCCATCATTTTCTTCCTCCTTTACCTGCCTGCAAACCAATTGAACTGTACTTTTTACCTGACAGTGGACTTTCCTGGGGGGCTGCCCACAGTCCCTTTGTCACTAATGTGTGTGTGACCTATGAGCCCACAGCTTACCTTCCTCAGTTCCTGCTAGAGTGGAACAGCTCTCAAAACAGGCAGAGTGTCTGGTCTCCGCACCCCCTCATGACCCTTGCAGGGCCATGCTCCGTGTAAGTGCGGGACAGCAGCCAGCCCCTGCAGACTCCTGTCTTGGCCACCTCTGGAATGCTGGGAGCTTGATAACCCTGGTTCATTCTCTGCTTCTTCATCTGTGCAAGGGGAGAGTAGATGCCTTAGAGTTCTAGCATTAAATAAGGTTGTATATGAAGTGCCCAGTGCAGGAGACACTCAGTAAATTGCTATTTCAGTACCTATGAGATACCTGCTTATTTGCTTTAGGGGAATTGTCCTGGTCCCTATGCAGAGAACGAGTCTTAGGCAAGTGTGCTGGAGCATTTTCACCTCTGTACACATGTGCCTTTTGCATACATGTGTGCCATGTGTATGGTATGTCTCTGCCTGTATTGTGTCTGTGCATGTGCATGGTATATATGCTGTATATGTGTCTATATGTGTTGCAGAGGTATGTGTATGTGTGAGGTATGTGTGTGTGTGTGTGTGTTTGTAGTATGTGTGTTATGTGGGTGTGGGAGCATGTGCAGTTCCTCTCCTTGACCACATGCTCCCTGACCCAGGTCTGGCATGGACCACGCTGTCCTTTGCCCAGAAGTTCAGCCCAGTACTTCAACTGAACCCCTTTATTTTTTAGGAAGAGGAAGTGATTTAGCAAAGGCCTTTGATTAACATATATTTGTAAAGCTGTTCTTGGGAGGGTGGCCTCATAAACACATCTTTCGTGTCATTATTCTGGCCCTGTTTTGCCTCTTTAGGATTTTGAAAAGTTCAGGGCAGAGAGAGACTTGCTCACAAGGACTTTCCTCCAAATAGCTGCTAAAGCTTTGGGGGTCAAAATGTGCCATTCCTTTCAGCTGTCAGCCTCCTGCCCACTCCATTGAGCAGCATCGTTCCCAGGGTCCAGATGACACAGCTCAGATTC
Source organism: Macrotus californicus (assembly GCA_007922815.1). Classification (NCBI taxonomy): domain Eukaryota; kingdom Metazoa; phylum Chordata; class Mammalia; order Chiroptera; family Phyllostomidae; genus Macrotus; species Macrotus californicus. The sequence continues at coordinate 9,203 of VMDR010015375.1, read as the reverse complement.
CGTCAGGAAGCCACATGATGCCCCGTCCTGTGCTGCTCTTTCCAGAGGTTTTAGCATCTGAATGTTCTGCCCACTTTCTTCTCCCCTCCCCAACTGTGAAGAGAGAGGCAGGATCGAGTTTTGTTTTTGTTTTTAATTAAACTTTGGGGGTAACATGTGTTGATAATATGATATAAGTTTCAGGTGTACAACTTTGTAATACGACATCTGTGTGCTCTGTGTCTGCTCACCACCTGAAAAGTCTAGTCTCTTTCCATCACCACATATGTGATCCCTTTTACCCTCCTCATCATCCCCCACCTGCTTGCCCTGTGGTAGCCATCATTCTGTTGCCTGAGTCTGTTTGTTAATTTAGTTTAATTTTTTTCCTTTGTTGTTGACGCTATTACAGAGGTCCTCATTTCCCCCACGCCTTCACCTGCCTTTACTCAGCCCCACCTCCCCTGTCTCAGGCCACCCCCACACTGTTGCCTGTGTCCACGGGTTATACATATATGTTGTTTGGCTAATCCCTTCACCTTCTTTCATCCAGTCCCCCTCACCCCCTCCAACAGTTAGTCTGTCCCATGTGCCCGTGCCTCTGTTTCCATTTTGTTTGTCAGTTTATTTTGTTCATTAGATTCCACATAAATGTGAGATCATATGGTATTTGTATTTCTCTGACTGACTTATTTCACTACTTAGCATAATAATCTCTAGGTCCTTCCATGCTATGGCAAAAGGTAAGATTTTCTTGGTTTTATGGCCATGTAGAATTCTACTGTGTAAACGTTGCCACAGCTTTTTGTCCACTCATCTACTGATGGGCACTTGGGCTGCTTCCAGACCTTGGCTGTTGTAAATAGCACTGCAGTGAACATAAGGGTGCTATATTCTTCTGAATTGGTGTTTCAAGGTTCTTAGGATATATGTTTAAAAGTGCAATTGCTGGGTCAAAAGGCAGTTCCATTTTTAGTTTTCTGAGGAAATTCCATACTGTTTTCCACAGTGGATGCACCAGTCTGCATTCCCATCAACAGTGCCCTAGGGTTCCCTTTTCTCCACATCCTCACCAGCACTTGTTCATTTGTTGGCAGGTGTGAGGTGATATCTCATTGTTTGTTGTGTTTGTTGCTCTTTGTTTTATATTCCACATATGAGTGAAGTCATATAGTACTGTCCTTTTCTGTCTGACTTATTTTATTTAACAAAACACTCTTAAGATCCATCCGTCTTATTGCAAATGGCAGTGTTTAATCTTTTCACAGCTTAGTAGTATTCCATTGCATATATATACCACTTCTTTATCCAATCATCCATCAAAAAACACATGGGTTGTTTCAATGAATATATGGTGCATGTATCTTTACTAATAAGTGTTTTTTAATTTTTCAGGTAGATACCCAGAAGAGGGATTGCTGGGTCATATGGTTTCTCTATTCTTGATTTTTTGAGGGACCTCCATATTTTCTTCCATAGTGATATTTTTTTGAGTGAAACTATTTTCAGGCATAGCCTGTGGCAGCCAGTGAGTTTGGTGATCCTGAGATGCTTTCTTTTCCCTTCTGAGAATCAAGAAAGAGAGCCCAACTATTCTTGCACAAGTAACAAGGAACAGGCTGCCACACAGGTCTGGCAGACATACAGGGGAAGAGCAGAGCCATGTGGTCAAGCTTGGGAGGCCTGGCTCCTAGACTGCCTGCATGGCTGCTAGGCATCCTCTGTCCCCTCTTTCTGGATGGCTTCCTGGGTCTCCTCTCTCCTCACTCCAGGGTGTGAGCGGTACCAATGATTGTTCTGAGAGACCAGTCAGCTGAAGTTGTCACCCCTCATTACAGCTGCCCTCTATCTTGTCAGTACACATACTTCAGAGCTGAGCTACCCAATGCAATGTTAAACTATTCAGATTTGAATGTAAAGTAATTTGAATTAGATTTAGCTTTTCAGTTACACTAGACATTTTTCAAGTGCTTAAGAGCTAGTGACCACTGTCCTGGACAGCACAGATTTGGCCATTTTCATCATCTCAGAAGTTCTCTATCTGGTTCTGCTGTGCAGTGTAGGAGGCTTGGCCCAACTCCTTGACTTTGAATTGGGCCACGTAGGCCAGGGGACGTACCCTCTTGGTGCATCTGGCCTCTCCTTGTGCAGGTAGCCATTGTCCTACAATATAGTAATTATCTCGACCCAGACTTAGAATCTGCTTCCTAATAATGTCAATCATGCTCATGGGCAGCCTCCTGCCACCTCCCTCCCCAACACCAGTGACAGAATTATATATAGTAGAGGCGAAAAGAGCCCTTAGATCAGCTTGACAAGGGTAGTCAAACCCCCAAACAAGTATCAAACTAAATTTGTTTGAGACCTTTGAGCCAATATGGACCAGGGAAACCTTGTGCATGGTAGGAGAATCCCCAGGCCAGTGCCCTGAGGATTTCAGGGTTAACAAAATGAGTAAATATCAAGAATGCAGATGTGAAGGGCCCAACCTCAGCCTGAATTTCCAGCTTTCTTTTGAGACCTGCTTGGCCTACTGCAGAGCAAGGCATTTTATCACCACCCCTCTCAGCTCCACACTTGCCAACAGTGACAGGTAGACCCAGTGCTCAGAGAGCATGGAGGAGAACCACTCTGCCGGTAGATGCACTCTGTTTCACTTGGGCTGCAAGGGTGGCTGAGCTGGGAGGGGTCACCACAGGTGCTGTGCACAGAACCAATGCAAGAAGAGACAGGGCTCCCCCATCCCCAGACCCAGAGCAGCTGTGATTGGTAGATGCTGGGGAAGAGCAGCACCCAGAGCAGTCTGAAGAGACACCTTGAGGAGACATGTAGCTACTTGAGGAGACAGGTCAGAGCTAAAAGTCAGCTGCCTGGTTTCAGTCCTATCTGTAAGGGCAGCATCAGCTTATAAAAAGGAACACACAGTCTGTTCATTCCCTAATTTATCTAGATATCTGGTCACTTGGGAATTTCTCCATTGGGTGTTTCTCCACCTGAATGGTATCCAGGTGTTCGCAGTGAAGTTGTACCTATGATAATTTTTTAAAGATTTTTTTATTGTTGTTCAAGTACAGTTTTCTGCCTTTATCCCCCACCCCTCCCCACCACCCCAGCCCTCCCCACCTCCCTCCCTGTTTCCACCCCCTCCTTGTTATTGTCCATGTGTCCTTTATTGTTGTTCCTGTAAACCCTACGATACTTTTTATTATTTCAATAGCATTCATCTCTTAGGGAGGAGTCCACAGTGGAGTTTGCCGAGCCTCTGGGTTAGTTCTCAGAGTTGTGAGTGTTGCTTTTTCTTCAATTTAGTGAGTTATAGTAAAGTAGAAGTTTTTTTCCTGAGGCGCAAAAAATCTCCTAGATGATGAAGTGCCATTTTTTGTTTACTGCTCATAAGAGGCATTACTATCCCTCAATTTGCATTTTCCTTTCCTTCTCCTCACAGGGGCCACTGAGCATTTGTAAGCCAACAAATAGAATAGAAAAGATTTCATCCTCCTAAGAAGGAGCCTAGGATTGTCCAGCTACACTGTGTAGGGCCCTCCTTTGCCCCACCTGCTGATCTGAGCTGATGGAGAGGATGGAGCAGAGAGCCCTGGCAGGCCTTGATATGGCCCATCTGGTGCAGGGTTTCCTCAGTTTCCTTCCTTTCTTGCAGCATGTAGCTGAGACTGGAGAATGCACACATGCTGGCAGCTCGCCTGAGCAGCTGCCATAGCTTGCAGAGGAGTCTCAGAGGCAGGGGTCCTGCAAGGCTCTACTTCAGACAAGTGCATGTGACAACAGAAAGAAGTTCACATGGGGCCTTGGGCACGCTGGGTGCTCTGAGCACCCCTCTTTGGGCGTCTGCTCAGTGATCTGCTCCTTGCTCATCCGGCACAGTGTTTATTGGGCTCTCACTAGGTCCAGGCAGTTCAGACATAAGAGTACCTGCAGGAGAGGCTTCCTGCCTCTGTCAGGCTCACACCAGGCACAGTGGGAGGTGTGATGGAAATTGCTCCTGCTGATGTGGGAAGCAACTACCACATCATCTGCATTTCACCTGCAGAGAAAGCCATGTTGGCAGGGTCCACACAACGGCTGGGGCAGACCTCTAAGAGGTGGTGCGGTCGGGAAGCTCAGTCCCCAGGAGTACCGGGTGTGGGCTGGGGTGTGGGCGTGTGGCTGTCCTGCAACGCTGTCTGTCTGTCCCGTGCCCTCGGGCCCCTTGCAGGGCTCTTTGCCCATGCTGGAAAACCCATGTGCTGGCAGCACATGGCAAAGCTTAGTGACTCCCTGTGGGAGCCTCCCAACGCATCTGTTCCTGCTCTTGCAGCAGGAGGTGGAGGGCAGAGCAGAGTGGAAGAGGTTTCAGGGAAAACATTCTCAGAGTGAGGCCAACAGGAATCTTCACAGGTTTCCCCACATGTCATCAAGTACCTTCAGACTGCAGGTGGTGAGAGGAAGGGGCCACGCTGCTGCCCAGATGGCCCTTCTTAGCATCTGATGGTGCGGCACAGCAGGAACACAACAGATGACAGGTGCCTGGACCACGTTTCTCCAACTGCGGCCCTGGGGCCCGCCCCCCACGCAGCAGGACCTTTGCGATGGCATAGCCCTTGAGATAACACACTGGTTTTAGTGTGTATCCACCTGCAGGAGGCAGTGGGGCCATTACATGCCTCTGCCTCCCACGGCCCCTGGAGACAGGGAGGCAGGTCTCTGTCCATGCGTCTTGTGCCTGCCTTGTGGATGTGCTCTCTGACTTGATATGTGAGCTGGCATTGTTCTTCAAGCAGGAAGACACATGCGTTGACCACGACCTATTGTAATCTAGGTCTCAGAATGACTTCAGAGTAACCAGTCAACACCTAATGCACCCAGTAACCTAGGGCGTTATTTAAGGCAAATCCTACCTGTAATGGCATGATCACATTTCCTGTTGTTTGGAGACTCCTTTAGGGGATGGTCCAGGAAGAAATTTAAAAACCACATGGCCGTTTGATAGATCGGTTGATAGTGCATCCACCTGAACTGCCAAAGCTGGGGTGTAACGGCACAAGAGCTGAAGCATGGTGCACGGGTGTGCAGGGCACACCCTGGCTGTGCAATGTGGTCGTAGAGGAATTCTTTGTTCAGCCATTTGTCATTTGGTGTGTGCCGCTCACATAACATAATTGAAGGCAGCTGCGGTTACTTCAGTGCATTTTTAGTCTATAAATGACAGGCTTCTAGTGGGCATTTCTTTTGTTAAAAGGATTTTATTTATTTATTTTCAGAGAGAGGGGAAGGGAAGGAGAAAGAGAGTGACAGAAACATCAATGTGTGGTTGCCTGTCATGTGCCCCCTACTGGGGACCTGGCCTGCAACCCAACTGGGAATTGAACCAGCAACCTTTTGGTTCGCAGGCCCGCGCTCCATCCACTGAGCCACACTAGCCAGGGCTAATGTGTATTTCTTGATTCTCTATGTAATCAACAGAAGTTCTGTGTTTCTTACAGTAGCTTGTAATAGGAAAATACTTGTGGCTGTCACACTGTTAATCAAATAATCACATTTACTTTCCATTGCTGAGTGATGCTTATGTGAAAATGAAATATACATAAATATCTTTTCACAAAAACGTTCAGTGCCTTGAAATTTAGTCAGCCAAATTGATTTAATTCTTTTTTAAAGCTGTTGTTTTCCTCCCCCGAGTTTATGTTTGTTGATATTGATTTGGTGGGGGGAGAGGGAGAGACAGAGAGAGGAAGAGAGAGAGAGACATCGATTAATTGCCTCTGTACGTGCCAACAGGATCGAACTTGTAACCGAGGTTTGTGCCGTGACCTGGGATTGAACCTGTAGCCTGCCAGCTTTTGGTGTATGGGACGATGCTCCTACTAACCAAGCCACCCACCAGGGCTGATTTAATTGAGTCTGTGTGTAATACATGACATTGCAGATGTTCTGCTCATTACAGGAGCACTCTGCCAGGAGAAGTTAGGAAAGAGCATTGTTTTTAATCCTCACCCGAGGACATGCTTACTGATTTTAGAGAGAGGGCAAAGGAGGGAGAGAGGGAGAGAAACATCAGTTGGTTGCCTGTCTCACGCGCCCAACTGGGGATTCAACCTGTGACTTAGGTATGCCACCCTGGCTGAAACCAAACTGGCACCCTTTCAGTTTACGGGTTGACACCCAACCAACTGAACCACCCAGCCGTGGCAGGAGAGAACAATTGGAGGGCATGCAGTCAACTATTCCTCTGCTTGGCTCCTCTCCATGTTTTGTGCTGTGTCTTGGAAAAGATGTACTTTTCTCATAAAAGCAGTGGATGGTGGCAGGGTGACTTAGCACTTAATTAGAGATCAAATCAGTGGGAACCCTTTCCTGATTGAGGTTCCCCAGTGGTTCTGTTTTTCCTTGTCTGGCTTCACTTTGAATACAGCACTAATTGCGAGGGTGAGTGAGTCACTTCAAGGATAATGGCATGGCATAGTCAGTGAGCTTCACTAAAAAAGCAGTTCCTACCATTATTTAGCAGTGTTACTTAATGATAGCTTCAGAGTTGTTTTCTGGTCCTCTACCCACAGCTAGACGACCTTCTAATGCACGGAATGGAGTCACAGAGCCTTGAAGGCTTGTATTTCTATAGGTCACAACCATGCTTTTATCAAAAATGCCCTTTATGATGGTGAGACCAGGCCAGCAGAGTTGAGCGCTGCTGGTGCTGCCTTTTTGGGGGGGCTGACCAGATGTCAAGGTGGCCTGTCCACCAGTCAGACGTCAACCAGGGCAACATTGCGCTGTGTGTTTCCTGGTTTCTTTTAGTGTTGTCAGTTCAAAGACATGCCAGCTCTCCAGAATGGTTAGTTTGGTTACTTCAGAGCTCAAAATCTTTCGAAGAATGACAGTTTAATAAATGGAATATAAAGGGTCTAAGGGACAAAAATAACTTTGCAACTCGGGTTCTAAATCTTCCCTTGTGGGTCAGGTCCTTACTCAGTCAGCTTGTTCCTCTCTGTAATAATTCTAACAAGTTTAATTCTTGGATATTTTATTATTTTTTATTGTGGTAAAATAAATGTGATATAAAATTCACGATCTTAACCATTGAAGGTGTATAGTTCAGTGACACTTAGCGCATCTGCAGTGTTGTGCAACTGACACCTCTGTCTAGTTCCGGAACACATGGAGCTATTACTCCCACTCCCCTCCTGCCAGTCCCTGGCAGCCTCTGTTCCTTCTGTCTGTGGATTTGAGTGCTCAAGGTACCTCATACGAGCGAAATCATAGAGTATGTGTTCTTTAGTGTCTGGCTTCTTTTACCTACCATAATGATTTCAAGTTTTGTTACCAAAGCCAAATTTGTGTTCCCGAAAATTCCAAAGGCCAAAACTGAAAATGTCAGAGTTTGGCACAAGAGAAGTTTATTGATGGAGAAGGCACCAACTGAGAAGATTGGAGCTCTAGTAGTGCCTCAAATCTATCTTGCTCGTTGAACCAGGCCAAGGGTTTTATGGAACTGGGGGAACAGATATACAGAAGTGCTGGTAAGAGCTTGGCCATTTATGGTAAATGGGCATCAATACCAGATTTTCCTAGACAATGGACCCTTGGAAAGCATTCCAGTGCTCAAGTTCTGGTTCTGCCCTGGTCCTTTGGTTCTGGGGGCGGGGGATGGGGTGAGACTTGGGTTCCGGGTGCAGCAAGAGGCCAAAGTTCTCTCCTCTGCATATGCCCTGGCTGCATGACTTGCATTCTTAGTCTGTTGTCTCTGAAGAGCCACTCAGTATCATCAGATAGGATGGGACCATTCTGAGCTGGTTTTGTGGTTATATCATCCACATTGCAGTATGCATCAGAATTTCATTCCTCTTAACATTAATATTCCATTGTGTATATACAATGTCACTGAAAGAAATATCAACTAGGTGTTTTGTCACCAAAAAGGGTTTATTCAGGAAAAAGAAAGAGTTGCAACTTGGGGCATGCAGACACGGCAAGCCACATGTGCTCTCTGGCCTGCGTGCCAAGATGGAGGGGTATTTGTAGAAGGAAATAGAAAGTTAAGGGAAGGGGAAGTTAAAACCATAGAGCCTCACTATAAACATAGAGTTCTTTCTGTACGATTCTCACTTGTAGGGTTCTTGCAATTACACAGAGTGCGAGAACATCCATAAACCCTAGCTGCTCCTCTAGACCATCCTGACTGATTATGTTTGTGAAAAATTGCAGTTGGTCTTATTCCCCCCCTTTAATTGAGATCTTCCTCTGAAAGCATTGATGACCAATGGTCATCTCTCCCAACTTTAGCATCCTTTTGTCCCTGGATGTCAGGAAAGACCTCTATGGTTGTTGTCTCTCACCTCAGAGGGAAAGTACACGGAGGGAACAGCTTGTGTCCAGGGTTAACAGGCAACAGGTGCAGAACTTAATAACAAGAAGAATTCAAAACAGAATTAGAATATAACAACCTAATGTACTCAATGAATTTAAACTAGGACCTCAAACCTGTAGATAATGGAACAAAGAACATTATCATCTTGGGTAGATCAAAGTTCTTGATGACAGATTCAACAACCAGAAAGGTTCTCTCCTTACTACGTAACAGGTGTGCCAAGACAACAAAAATGGCCCAAACGAAAGAACAGATCAAAGCTCCAGAAAAAATACAACTAAGCGACGAAGAAATAGCCAGCCTATCACATGCACAGTTCAAAACACTGGTAATCAGGATGCTCACAGAATTGGTTGAATTTGGTCACAAATTAGATGAACCAATGAAGGCTACGCTAAGTGAAATGAAGGAAAAGGTACAGGGAACCAACAGTGATGGGAAGAAAACCGGGACTCAAATCAATAGTGTGGACCAGAAGAAAGAAAGAAACATTCAACCAGAACACAATGAAGAAACAAGAATTCAAAAACAAGGAGAGGCTTAGGAACCTCCAGGATGTCTTTAAACGTTCCGACATCTGAATCATAGGGGTGCCAGAAGGAGAAGAGGAACAGAAACAAATTGAAAACTTATTTGAAAAAATAATGGAGAACTTCCCCAATCTGGCAAAGGAAATAGACCCTCAGGGAGTCCAGGAAGCTCAGAGAGTCCCAAAGAAGTTGGACCCAAGGAGGAACACACCAAGGCACATCATAATTACACTACCCAAGATGAAAGATAAAGAGGGAATCTTAAAAGCAGCAAGAGAAAAGGAGACAGTAACCTACAAAGGAGTGCCCATCAGACTGTCAGCTGATTTCTC
>VMDR010015374.1:0-22386 GCA_007922815.1 Macrotus californicus | reverse complement strand
ATACTAAATTCATATGGAAATTCAAGATATCTAAGCCAAAACAATCATGAAAAACACAAAGGTGGACGACTCTTGCATCCTAATTTCAAAACTTAAAACAATCCAATATGTACTTGTAGAAGGATAGATATACAAATTAATGGAATAGAACTGAAACTCCAGAAATAACCTATATTCTACGGTCAATTGATTTTCAACCAAGGTGTAATGAATAAAGTTGGACCCCTACTTCACACCATATACAAAAATTAACTCAAAATTAAAAACTAAATGGATCAAAAACTATAAAACCTTTAGAAGAAAACATAGGAATAAATGTAATTGGATTAAGCCATAGTTTCTTTGATATGGCACCAAAAGCACAAGCAATAATAAAAAAATAGTTAAATTAGACTTCATGAAAATTTAAACTTTCTGTGCTTTAAAGGACATCATTAAAAAGGGAAAAGACAACCCACAGTCTGAAGCAAATAGTTGCAAATATTTCTGATAAGGAACTTGTGTCCAGCACATGTAAAAAACACTTATAACTCAATAAGAAAAAGACAAATAACCCAATTAAAAACTTGGCAAAGGCCCTGGCTGGTGTGGCTCAGTGGATTGAGCGCCAGCCTGCAAAGGGTCTCCAGTTCAATATCCAGGCAGGGCACGTGCCTGGGGGGCGTTCAAGAGGCAACCACACATTGATGTTTCTCTTGCTCTCTTTCTCCCATCCTTCCACTCTCTCCAAAAATAAATAAATAAAATCTAAAAATAAAAACTTGGCAAAGGATATGAATAGATATTTTTCCAACAAAAGATCCAAATGAACAATAAGCACATGAATGGATGCTCAACATTCAACATCATTAGCCATCAAGAAAATGTAAACCATTATCACTTCTTGGCCTTTTGGTTAAGATCAAGTGAAGAAAATGGAAATCAAAACCTGAGTGTGATACCAGTGTTTATCCATCAGGATGGCTATGATAAAAAGTCAGATTTCAAACAAGTGTTAGGTAGAGTTAAAGAAATTGGAACTCCTATACATTGCTGATGAGAATGTAAAATGGTGCGGCCACCTTGGAAAACAGTCTGGCAGTTACTCAAAATGTTAAACATAGATTTATCACATGACCCAACAAATCCATTGCTAGATATGTACATAATTTATCCACAGAAAAACTTAAGAAGTGAAAAAGAATTAAAATTTTACACCTACACAGAAACTTGTACATGAGTGTTCATAGCAGCATTTTTCATAATAGCCAGAAACAACCTGGATGTTCATCCACTGGTGAGTGGACAAGTAAAATATGTTATATCTGTACAGTGGGATATTATTTGGCCATCAGAAGAAATAAAGTACTGGTGCATGGTTCAATACAGATAACCTTAAAAATATACTAAGTAATACTCCGGTTTCTCTTCAGATTGTATAAATCTTTCGCCTTTTACTAAAAATATGTTAGGTAAAAGAAGTCCATCATAAAAGACCACATATCATATGATTTTGTGTATATGAAATGTCTAAATAGGCAAAACCATAGAAACAAAGTGGATGCCTAGGGCCTGGGTAAGACTTGAAGAAAATGGGGAGTAACTGCTAATCGATAGAAGATTTCATTTGGAAGTTGATGAGAATGTTCTAAGTTGATTATGGTGATGGCTGGCAAGTTTGTGAATGTATTGGGTTGGCCAAAAAGTTCATTTGGTTTTTCTATAAGATGGCTGTAGTAGCACTTAGATATCTTTAACTTCATTTGAAACTATTTTGTTAGATTGCATTGTGACAGCTGTCATATCAGTGTGCATTTAAAAAAACTTATCAAAATTGGTGAATTTTTGTTTCGCCATTTTAATATTGAAGATGAAAGAAAATAAGCACCATTTTTGGCATATTATGCTTTATTATTTCAAGAAAGGTAAACACACAACTGAAATGCAGAAAAGGATTTGTGCAGTGTGTGGAGAAGGTGCTGTGTCACGTCATTACTCAGACATATCAAAAGTGGTTTGCGGAGTCTCGTGCTGGAGACTTCTTGCTGGATGATGCTCCACTGTTGTGTAAAGCAGTTGAAGTTGACAGCGATCAAATAGACACATTAATTGAGAACAATCAACGTTATACCACGTGAGAGATGACCGACATACTCAAAATATTCAAATCAATAAAGTTACTGGTGAAAAAGATATGTTTTTTTATTTTACAGAAAAAGACATACAGACTTTTTGGCCAACCCAATACTAAAAATCTTTGAATGCTTTAAATGGGTGAATTGTGTGGTGTGTAAATTATATCTCAGTAAAGCCGTAACTGAAAAAAGGGAGAGAGAAAATGAAAGGAGAGTTAGAGATCTGCTGCAGGAGCAGAGGAGTTGGTCTGAAGCCAAAGCACAGCCTCGAGTTCCAGCTCACCCATCACACTGGGGCAGGCAGAGTACAGATGCAGAGGCTGGGAGATCAGTGCTGTGGGCATGAGGAGTTCTCTGGGAAAGGAAAGAACCTGGAAAGAGAGACAAGCAGCAACAGGGCATCTGGGCAACGAGCCTGAGGGATCTTGGTGAAGGAAATAGCACCGCCTGGGGTGTACCAACAACCATTGCTCTTGGTAAGCCCTCCCTGCCCCCAGATCCCTGGGAATTCTGCTTTACTAAGTGGGAGAACTGAAATGTTAAATAAAAGGTGGCCAAGTCCCTCCGCTCTAAGCAGTCAGGCCCCATGAAGGAGGTGAAATGATAAAGGCGGTACCCCAGTAGGTCTCTTGCCCCATGGCAGTCTGGCCCCACTTTACTCACCCTGGTTTCCCTGTCTGTCTTGTCATCCACCATCGTGCCCTGCTCAAGCCCTCTCCTAGCAAGATAGATCTTAGATTCATCCACAGATTTAGAAGTTTAAATCTCCACTTGACTTTGACATCTCTCTGCTGTGAACTCACTGTCTAACCCTGGCCTTCCCTGACCCTGCTGTCCTTTGACAGATGCCTCCCTGCTCCTGGCTTCCCACCCGGGCCTGTCCTAGTTTGGTTTGTCATTCCCAGCTTGGCTCAGACAACTCCTGGTGATCTCACCCTACTGTGGAGCTTAGATAGGACTGTTGTGTTCTAAGAGGTCACCAGTCAATGGGGTGTTTGGAACGAAAAGAATTTCCCCATAGGAAAAAACTGAGAAGCAGTGGTACGGTTCCCAGGCCCACCCACAAAGGCCTATTTAACCAACCATGGTGCTGGCATAACTGTCCTAAGCCATGGAGTCCTCTAAGTCTTGAGAGGTCGATCCAGAGGGAAATGGGCCAGAGAGCAGAAACTCCTGGCAATGTAACAGTCCCAGGGAAATGCAAGGGAGGAAATTCCAGCGGCAGAGGAGGCAAGAAAGAGATGGAACCGTACCTCAATGGGCAACCAAGCAGAGGTGAAGGCTGCAAAGCAGAGGGCACCCCTGTCCAGGGAGGGCTCACAAAGTAGGGCCTGTCACAGACTGGGAAGAGCCCAGAGGGTGGGGAGCAGGGGCCAGCCCTCTAGATCTTTCCTGAGCAGAGTAACATTAGGGCCGGTCTCCCGTGGTTGTTCAGTGCCCGCCCTCCAGCTAACTCTGTCTCTGCTCCTGTTCCTATGAAGGTCCTGATTCTTCTCTGGCCCTTTGACCACCCACGTTAGCCTGCTTACTATAGGGCCCCGATTGCTGTCTTTTCACCTAGTGAGACTGATTTTCCTTGGTTTGCTTTCTTTGGGGCTTGAAGGAGTCACTTGTTTCAACTGCCCCACCATCCATCCATTTCCCGGCCTTATTTTCAGTAAGTGCACTGTGAGTTCCTCTACAAAAATCACCCTCTCCCATCGTACCCAGAGTGGGGATTTTTGACCAAGGTGTCATGCCCTCTCCCAGCCAAACAAACTGCTAAAGCGATTACCTTCAATTCCTCCGGGTCTGGCTCACTCTTCAGACTTGCCCTCAATCTGCAAGTGCCTTCCTAGCCTTTCAGTAAATTGCTTTGTACTTGAGTCTGCCAATGATCTCTAATGTGTGCATAATATCAGAGTGTTCTGTTCATTGCTTATTTTATACTTTCTAATACACTCCCTGCTGTGGCCTCAGTTCACTCCTGTACAGACTCCGGCAATTCTGTACATACCTTGCCTGCCTGGTACCCCCAGATCACTACTGCTTGGGATCCACTGTGACCCTGTTACCTTTGCTCTTCCCAGCAAGGTTGAGCTGAAGTAAAAGCGAATATCCATAGGTTGCCTTCTTAGCCCTTGTCATTCATTCTCCTTCAGACAACACATCCCAGCCCTCTAGGTCCATGTGTCTCACAACCACCCGTGTGACTGAATTAAAGGTGTCTAGACTCCCAGGCCCCAAACCCAGAATTCTCCTTCAGTAGATCTGGGGTGGAGCAGAGGAATCGGCGTCTCTATAAACTCCCAGATGATGATGAGGCCCCTTGTCTGGGAAATGACACAGTGTGGCAACTGCAGTCATTCCACACACTCATCAGCTTCACCATTCACAGGGGCCGGCCGCCACACACAATTCTTGGGCCATGAGATCGCAAGGTTTTCAGTACCAATTTCTTTCACTTAATAGATTTCACTTAATAGAGACAAATAGGACCCAAATAGAGAACTGGTAACAGGAATATTAAGTTTCATTCCAATGAATCAATTGGCAAATTTAAAGTTACTATTTGCCAAGTTGAATCTTGATTAAAACAACTTGAGTGGTGAGGCAGGAAGAAATCTGCATATTGATAAAGCTGCAGATATGCTGGTCACCATTTGACAATCAAAAAATAAAAAGCCTTGTGCACACTAAGCTAGTAGCCATCCAACCTACCTGATTGAAGGGAACAGAAATAAAAGTCGGAGACTCAGATTCGTAGGCACTCAGTATGTTAAAACTGCCCCAGAAAAAGCTCTGTGCATCCGACTGAGGAAGAGCTCTGCATCAAAGACAGGAGGAGGGACCATCGCAGAACACAAAAGAATTTTCTAGCCCTTGTTTCTGTCCTTCTGTGCGATGAAAAATAGCAGCAATGTGGCCAGCCAGACAAAGCCAATGATTTTTCAGACTTTGGAAAAGTATTATATTCCATGCAGTTCTTAATAATATCTAGCGTTAATCTAAAACTAACACCCGCGGCCAGCTCCACAGTGCGTTTCCTGATGATGGAATGGCACAACATTCTCAATGTCTGGGAACAGACCTCGGCATGGGTGGTGGCCAGGATTGCCAGGGAAGAAGGTTGTTTTTCTTTGTTTTAACATTTTCTTCTCTAACGTCGTATCCCTCCCTTCTTTAAAAAAAAAAAAAAAAAATGTAGTAGCTGCTCTAGTTTCTGCCCTTAGAAATCTGCTCTATTTATTAACTACTCCTCCGGTGAAGAAATTCCTCTGAAATTCCTTCAGGGCCTGGCTGCCTTTCAGCTTCTCTTTGCACATTCCTGCCTCTATGTATGTCACCATCCTAAATAGCTGAGCCTTTTGTGTTTTAATAAGGTCTCTCTGTGATCTGTCTCTCTCTTTTTTTAAGAACACAGACCTAGTTTTGCTAAATTTCTGAATACCTCAGATTGCAAAACCCCCATAATACTCTAATTATTTTCTGTTTTACCTCATCTGTGTCCTCACTGGTTGGCTAAGAACATAAAGACCAGAACTTACCTCATTGCAATAACTTCTTACATTTCTTACATTGTAATCAAAATAATCCCTCCGGGCTGGTACTTGAATTACATGCCACCACACACATGCACTCCCAACCCCCTAGAACTACATGTTCATATTTAGATGTGCATTGTTCATAAAATCCAGTTTTCTGGTTCCAAGTTTCTGGTACTGAATCTTTGAAAAGGCATTTTCCTCGCTAAGTTCATGACATGTCCGAGCATTGCACTGTCTACATGAAAGCAAACTAAACATCGCAAAACATGGTTCTGATTACTATCAGCCAGAACTTACCAAGGAAGGGCAGGAGGGGGGGTTAAGGAGAAGGAAGAAAACTGCAAAAATCTTATTGGTCTTATGACAAGGGCTTCTTTGAAAAGAAGATTTCAGAAGCTCTTAGGAAGAACACCCCACCCTTAGGGTATAAGCTGTCAGCAAATGTCTCATCCTGATTCTACCCAGATGGAGGCTTTCAAGGTGTAGTCCTGTGAGAAAATCACAGAGCTCTCCACAAAATCATTAAAGTAAAGTATTTCATAAACGTCTCTCCCAGCAACCTTCCCCACTCCAACGTCACTCTCTTTCTCAAATTACCTCCAGACACTTGATTGTTAACTGTAGCAAAACTCAGTAATGGAGCACCAAATTCACGGGCTCTTTGCGCTGATTCCTGAGCAAAGTGAAAAGTGACCCTGTCACTAACTGAAACACCTTCAGTTTCTACTCAAGTGGCCTTCTTGAGTGGCCTATGGAGGGAGGTCCGGTGCGCTCTCTATCAGCTGTTTACGTCACCATCCTAAATACTAACACATCCAGTGCTAACCTGAGGCTCCACATGGCCCTCCCCTGGCTCCTTCGGCATTCTCTCTCCCGGAATGAGATCTTCTTGTACTTGTACAGAAAACACCCACTATCAGCGATTTTTAAATTATGGGTTTGCATAGTCATAAAGCCCTAGATGGCTTAGGCAGCACTGCGATTTTCTTGCTGAACCGTGTTCTACTGTTTACATTCAGCACACACTGTACCTTTAAATCGTGTCACACAAATGAAAACTGACTGTGAGGGAGAGGATTATTTAGACACTTTATTGGAGGCAAAGTTATGTTTGAGGATCTCCCTACTACACTTGGCAGTGGCAGCTGCGGTTTTTGTCACAGAGCCTGATTCCCCATCCCCTTTGGAACACAGCCCTCTTTCCTTTGGGGAGCTCCTGTGCTCCCAGTGAGCCTAGCAGCAAAGCCCCACCACCACCCCTGAAACACCTGGGCAAGTGCACAGGGGCTGCGCAGATCCCAGGGCTTTGTTGACCCCGAGCTAGGCGAATTATTATGTTTCCCTGAGAGGGGCACTCACATGCTGGATGAAGGAAGCCCTCTTGATTCAGGGGTTGGGTAAAATAGATGATGCAGACCTGGATCTAGTGATGGCCCTCTTCTCTGCCATGTGGAGATGGCCTAGCAGCAAAATGCGGTCAAGCAGAGGCAAGAGTTGAGAGATTAGTACCAGCAATTACTGTTATCATCCCAGCTCAGCTGGAAACACTGGAGTGCAACTGGCCTATGAGGTAAGAGAGCAAGCTAGATTTTAAAATTCTTTCCCAGAAAGAGCTTCTTATGGCACACGTATTCAGAGAACAGTTTAACCCCAGACAGAGCTAGGGAGTATCGAACCCATCTTTACATTGCCCCACCCCTCCTGCCTCAACACGCCTACACCTCTCACCCGACCTCAGTTTCAGATTTTCTAACAGCAGGACCTCTTTGTTTCAAAGGAAATATGAAATTCAATTCCCCTCCAATTAGAAAAATGATAAGTATTTTTTTATTCTCCTCAGCATCCAATTTATTTCCAGGCTGTGTTTGGCTGGTTGTTGATTATTTTGTTATTCATTGGTTTTATAGTATCAAAAAAATCCAGATTACCAGAAATACCTATTGCAAATGGGACTTTTTTCTTTAAAAAAAAAGTGGTTCACCTTGAATTCTTTGAAAATTCTTTAAGCAAGAGAAGTTTTATGCTGAAATCTGTACCCAAAAATGGTATATACTTAAGAATGTTATTTTTATCAAGAATTTCCGTTAAAATATATTTTAAATATTTAAGTGCCCTTAATTCACCCCTATAATCTTGTGGTAGGCAAAATCCTAACATGGTCTCCAAGATTTCCATCCCATGCTGTACACACTCTGTATAATTTCATCCCCTTTCTTGTGGGAAGGACCTGTAATGGGGTTGCAGTCTCGTAATCAGTTTAAATCATGTGGCAAAGATGAAGGGATTTTGAACATTTTTTTTTTGTTTTTCAGCTACAGTTCGTATACAGTATTATGTTTCAGGAGTACAACGTTGTGATCAGACATTTACATGGCTTACACAGTGATCACTCCCACAAATGGTGAGTGGATTTCAGTCAACTTTGAGTTACTCAAAAGGTTACTGTCACATTGGAAAGCATACAAACGTTGAATCACTGTGTTGCTTACCTGAAAGTAATGTAATATTGTATGTCAGCTCTACTCTAGTAAAAAAGAAGTTACCTTGTGTGAGTCTGACCTATTCGGGTGAGCCCTAAAGGAGCCTCAAAGCAGCAACAGCCACTCTCCACTGGCCTTGAAGAATTAAGTGACATGTTGTGAAAGGGGCACATGGCTAGGACCTAACGGCAGGGTCTAGAAGCTGAGAGTGATACCCAGCCCACAAACAGCAAAAAGAAAAAGATGGGCTCATCAATCCCAAAAATAATAAAAATACTGAATTCTGGCACAAATGAAAAAGAAAGAAAGAAAAAAAAAGAAAGAAAGAAACATTGCATTTGGAAAAGAACCCTCAGCCTCAGATTCAATCACAATCTCAGACACTTTATTTCAGCCTCCGGAGGCCCACAGCAGAGGACCCATTAACCCATACCTGGATTCCAGAAACTGTGAGATAATAAATGCAGGTTATTCTAAGCCACCCAGTTTATGTTACTTTATTATTTAGAAGTTGAAAACTAATACAAACTCCATAGAAGACACATGTGCTAAATATTGGAGGATGCTCACCTAGAGGTCAAGAGATTCTAAGAGACTTTCCTGAAGTTGATATATGACTATTTTCAGGTTGAGGGGGGAGCCACTGTTCACATTGGAACACTACGCAGCAGAAAGAAAGAAGGAGCTCCCACCTTTCCTGACAGCATGGATGGAACTGGAGAGCATTATGCTAAGTGAAGTAAGCCAGGCGGTGAAAGACAAATACCATACGATCTCATCTATAAGTGAAACCTAATCAACAAAACACATAAGCGAGCAAAATAGAACTAGGGACATGGAAATAAAGAATAAGCTGACAGTGACCAGAGGGGAGGGGGGAAGGGGGTAACAGGGGGGAGAAAGGGGAGAGGTCAAGGAACATGTATAAGGACCCATGGACAAAGACAACTGGGCTGGGGGATTGAAAGTGGAAGGTAGGGGTGGGTAGGGCAGGGGAGAGTAATGGGAGTAAATGGGGACAACTGTAACTGAACAACAAAAATTAATAAAAAATATTTTTTTTAAAAAGCACTGTCCAGAAAGGAGAAATAAAAAATTTGGCAAAACCAGCTGTGAAAAGGAAGCCTGAGAACAAACAGCAGTGTGTGTGACCCATGGAAGAGATAAGTGGCTAGGAACCTAGGAGAGGTATCAAACATTCCTACTGTGAGAACAGGGGAGGGAAAAATGGGTATAAAACAGAAAAGAGGGCTGCAAGCTTATAAATAACTTATCTTTCAAATCTGATTATTAAAATAATACATACTCACTGAAGAAAATTTAGAAACGAATAGCAGAGAAGGTATAAAAGAAAATACATATTTGTCACATAGTTGTAAGCATACATCCTTTACATCCTGCTTTTTTAAAAACCTAATCAATCAGTATTATCCAAGGTTTATGTCATCTGCAAATTGGCTACTTTATCATTTTAAAGGCCATATACTAGTTGGTCTCATGGTATGTGCTATGACTGTGATTTGCCATATTTTGCTGTGTATAATGCATACTTATTTGCCCAAAATTTTTGAAGGAGGAATAAAGATCTGCATTATACATGTTTATAATGATTACATGCCATGGTACAACAATGGGCATAATAATCCTATGTATAATGCACATAAACGTGGGTGTGCATTATTCACAGCAAAATACGGTACTCAACCATTCCCCTATTGTTGGAAGTCAAAGCTATTCCTAATTCTAAAATATTCTAAACTGGGGAGAAACCTTCAAGGATCAAAATCTGTAGAAAATAGTATTTGTTCATAGAATTTATTGCCCTAGCATATGACTGAATTCCCCACTTTAAAACAGTCTAGAATCAACCTAATAGAGGTTTCTGCTGTCTACGATCCTATTTTATCCTTAGTTTCCTCCATCCTTAGGTATTCTTTTTGTTCAAACATGCTATGGCTTGATCTAGATTACTTGTTCTCATTGCAATTTCTTCCCCTGGGAAATCTGTTCTTTCCTGGCTTCTCACCCTGTCTCTTTTGTAAATATTAAGGTATGATATGAGATTTGTTCTAAGTAATGTTTACTTTCTTCTTTAGTAAAAGGCATCTTCCATCTCTAAGAAACCTTTATGGTCATTGTCACTAGTAACTCATTCCCTGTGCACATGCAAAATAATCCCTACCAGTCTCTGGGTGATTTTCCCACCCTCCCATCTATGGCTTCCATTTATTGTGTTTTTCTGGCACTCTCTTCAATTTACTTTGTAATCTCTCCAGCTTGCCTCTGTCTGTGCTGTCATATGTTTAGACTCAGCACAGGGAAGCCACAGAACTAGTGCATAGTGGCTTGATCATGAAGGCAGGTTTTGAGATCTGGTCCACCTTTGATGGGTGACTGGCACCCCAAAGGGGAAAGAAGCCACATGAGGGAGATGCTGTGCACTGTGTCTCTGGGAGGTAATGTAACACGGGTTTTACAGGGTCTGTATGTCAGAGTCAGACCTGAGGTGAAGTGTCTAGGTCTGGGCACCAGCTTTCTGTTGTGAGGAGGTAAGAAAAGGAAATTGACACGGGATGAAGGCCTCTTACCCTGCTGTGAGGACCCACTTCCAGCTAAACCTCCTCACCCCTCCTCAGCTTTCACATCAGCCTTTCACCACACCCCTTACTGTTGGGGTTACCCCAAGCAGGGTCCTCTTTCCTGGGAGGACAGTGGATCCTCTCTCCTAGGTGGAGCAACAGCCTAAGGACTCCCCTAATGAGTGCCATTCATGGGTGCACTCACTATGGCAGCTCAGGCTCCTCTATTGCACACTCTGTCTTGGTCTTGTCCTGCCATTTCCGTCCCATCCTCTTTTGCCTTGCTTGGGCTGAAGACAGGCAAATCAAATCCTCTGCCTCAGTAGACATCCAACTGGGATCTTCCTACAAGACCATGATGTCTACACACAATGTTAGAGCCCCATCCACACATCTAGCTTGGCAGAGATCGGGTCACCTTTTGGCCATGGTGAGGAAAACCTCAGATGGTGAACCCTGAAGTCCTGGTTACTCCTGCCCTCCTTGCTCTCCCTCCCACAGCATTCTGCCTGTCTGACTGGGTTTGGGGTTGGCGATAAGGCTGCTTCATGGCCTTAGAGTAAGTCCTGAGACAGCTTTTGTACCACTTTTTAGAAGCTCTTTTTAAAGTCCAGCTGAACATCAGATTCATCTACAGCATAAAACAACCAACCAAACAAATAAAACCTATGTCCCCAAGTTCAAGTCCTAGAGACCTCTTTGGGTGGGGTGGGCGGAGGTCTAAGGTAAATCTCAGATTTTTGTGAATTTTTTCCTTTTTCAGCTTTTTGGGAGATTATAAAAAATTTTTGAGATAATTCTACAATCCACTTGTAATGATAAGAAATAGGAAAGAGATCCTATATACCCTTTGCCTGGCCCTCCAGTGGTAACATCTTGAAAAACTATGGCAGTGTCACACCAGGATATTGACAGCGTTAACAGTTCAAGACACAGAACATTTTCATCAACACAAGTCGCACAGGTGAAAACGACTGATCTGTTTGTGTACGTAATTTTTGTCATTTCAAGAAGGTTTATAAACGGAAGCATGCAGCATGTACCATTTTAAGTTTATCATTCAGCATAATTCTCTGGGGATTCATGTAGGTTGTTTCATATGTCATATACCAAAAATGTGTTCCCATTTCTCCTCCCTGGGGATCCAAAGAGAATTCCTATGAGAACTTCTGGTGGGACTCTGCCAGCCCTGCTGCTCTCAGTGCCCGCAGCAGTCGCCCAGTCCCAACTCAGTATAGGCGGTTAGGAATCTCGTCGCAAGCCAAGTGGTAGGGGATGGGTGACGGGGGCAGCGCCTGGTCACCCTTTGCAGCTGGCCACCCGCTCCCCCTTTCCAGTGAGCTTTTGCACACGACGCGCGGCAGACCTCTTCACACCAGATGGTGAGGGCGGGATAAAGCGCTCAACGCCGGGAGCCTGGGCTGGAGCAGTGCGACAGCAGCAACGGAACTGTCCCAACGCGGACTCAGCGGGGTCTTGGCTGCGGCAGAGGTGCGAAGTAGCTGGCGTGAGAGGGGTGCGCAGGGGGCGCTGAGAGAGGCACGCAGGGCTCTCCCAGCAGGTGAGTGCGCACAGCGCACCTTCTGACGCTCAATTTCCAGGGCTCACTCCAAAGGGCGTGCAGTGGAGGCCCCATGAAGGCCACCGTTAAGCAACATTGGTGTGACGCCAGGCCCAAAGTCCAGTCTTACAGGGGATCTCTGTGGCAGGATGGAGCTGGCTGGATTTCTGTGTCCCCACCTGGCTCGGACTTGCCATCCATTGAGCTGGCCGTGCAGAACAACCATTACTGTCACACCCAGCAGAGTCCTAGCAGTCACGGTGACCCCAAGAAGGAGTAGGCCTGTCACCAGCTCTCTGTGGCCTCTGCCATCTGCCTGGAGTTCATGACTAGGGAAGTCATTGGTGGGTACCTAGCACCCGTAGCCTGATGCTCATGACAGATGCAGCCCATCCACTCACTGACTCTGCCAGCATGCTCGTTAGCCTGAGTCTCCCTTCTCAGGCTATCCCCCCATCCCTGTCCCCTCTGCCCCATTCCAGCCATCAAGACTGTGAACTTCAACTGGCAGTGAGCTGAGATCCTGGGAGCCCTGCTTGCTGTGCTGTCCATCTGGGTCATGACTGGGGTACTGGTACACCTGGCAGTGGAATAGCTGACCTTGGGAATTATGAGATAATGACTGGTTTCACTGTGGCCGTGAATGTAAAAATGGGGTTGACTTTTCACCAGTCTGGCCGTGGACACAGTCATGGCCATGTGCATAGCCAGAGGCCAGCCAGCAGCAGGAGGAGAACCCCAGTGTCTGAGCTGCCTTGTGATAGGAGGCTTCCTGCAGGACTTGGACGTCCTCGTGGTGGTCTATATTTTATACCTCAAACCAGTGTACAAGTATGTAGACCCCATCTGCACCTTCTTCTTCTCCATCCTGGTCCTGGGACAAACAACCCTGACCATCCTCAGAGACATGAGATTGGTGCTAATGGAAGGGGTCCCAAAGGGCATGGGCACCCGGCTATTCAGGATCTGCTGCTGTCAGTGGAGCGGATGGAAGCCTTGCACAGCCATTGCCATCACTCAGAACACAGACTCCCAGGCTGTGCTGAAGGCAGCCAGCACCTGCCTACAGGGAAGTTCCACTTCCACACCATGACCATCCAGACTGAGGACTACTCTGAGGACATGAAGGACTGTCAGGCATGCCAGGGCCCCTTGAACTGACTGCCTGGCCAGATGCCAAATGGGGCACAGACAGAACCTGCAGATGGCGGGGCTGAGTGTCTCCTAGGACCAACCAGGATGCCATTTACCTTGGCTGTGTTATAAACTAGATTTCCTCTCCTGCTCTTAGCTCCACGTTCAGTGTGGAGAAGCCTTGCCCACTCCAGGAATGAGGCTCTTTCCCTGCCTCACCCATCTGACTATAGCCAGCCCTAGGATAGGGACTCAGCCAGTGTAAAGCTGGTATGATCTGACTTCTCTTGCTTTTGGGTCAGTTCCTGGAGGGGCTGAGTTTGGGCCTAATCCTCAGCCAGTGCTGTCTTAGGGAGCCTTAGGGAAAGGCAATGAAGCACAATGAGGGCTGCTGGAGGGGAGCCTGGCCTCATTGTCCGCTGCCTACCTGTCTCATTTTCTTTTCTCAATATGCCTGGCCTTTGCCTTATGAATCTACAAAGAGGCCTGGGGACAGAGACCCCTCCCTCTGTCTCTAACAACCATCTGATTTAAGGAGGCTGTGGGATTTGGGAAGATGTAAATAAGACAGGCTAGTAAACCAGGACAAGTGGAATAGAGAAACCAAGACAGTTAAATGGCTAAGCCATTTACAGCCATCTAGTAAGTCGCAAAATCTTATCTTCCTTAACCAAGAATTCTTAAGAGTAAATAGTTTACACTTTTCTGCAATCAGAGAGTAAATAGCTTAAATCACCCTACTAGGGAGATAGATAGTAAAAATCCAATTAGTGCCATTTGTGCCAACCACACCCAAGGACAGATGAAGTCAAGGGAAACAATCTCATTTCGGTGCATCAGCATAAAGCTGATTAATATCCTATTGAGATGTCCCCCTAAGAACTCCCCTAAACTCTCAGCCTTTAAAGCCTTCAAGATGCCCCTGGCTGGGTAGCTGGGTGGCTCAGTTGGTTGGAGCATCATCTACTACATCAAAAGGTTGGGGGTTCTATCCTTGTTAGGGGCATGTATGGGAGGCAACCAATCAACGTTTCTCTCTTACACAGATGTTTCTCTCTCTCTCATATCTCTCTCTCAAATTGATAAACATGTTTAAAAAAATTTTTTTTTAACCCTCAAGACAAGGGACCCAATATACCTGTTCCTTTCTCTTCTCCCTCTCCTTCCCCCCAGGTGTATTACCTCTATCTTTCTCTCCTAAGTTCCAAGGGCCCTTCTCCTACCTCTGTAACTTTCTAAATAAACTTTCTCTTATAATCTGAAAAAAAAGTAAGGAATTTCTCCCCTTTTACTCTTGAGTAGCATTTCATGTATGGGTGTAGCACGGTTTGTTTAACCATTCACCTGTTGAAGAAATTCTATGTTGTTTACAGTTCTTGGCTATTATGAATAAAATGGTTATGAACATTTATGGACAGATGTTTGTGTGCACATAAGTTTTCATTTCTCTGGGATTAATGCCCAAGAGTACAATTGCTGGGTTGTATGGTAGGTACATATTCAGTTTTATAAGAAAATACATTGCTTCATGGTCTGAGACAGTTCTTTGAATGCCAGCGGTCATTTCCTGAATTCCAGGTAACAGAAAGGAGGAAGGGCGGAAGGGAAAAGGAATCCTCTCCAGTGACATCACTTCTCTTTGTCTAGTCTTCTCAGAAGTTACAGGCAGCACTTCCTTTAATGTCTTACAGTAATATCCAACAATACCTGGCTGCAATCATATCTCATCTGAGTACACTGCCACTCAAAATAAAACCAGAGGCCCATCTATTAGAATAAACTAGATTATACTGCAACAACAATCTCAAAATCCCAGAGGCTTAACACAACAAAGGCTTATTTTCCTCTCACACTATATGACCATCCTGGAGGGTTAGGGCTCTTATGTGTGGTGTCCTCCTCTGAAACTCAGGACCACCATCAGAAACATTGCAGTCATCATAGCAAAGAGAGAGAAAAAACATGAATCGCACTCTGGTCCTTAAAGTTCACATTATTGGCCAAAGCAAGTCACATGGCCACATCTAACTACAAGGAGGGAAGAAAGTGTAATTCTACTATTTATCAAAAGGAAAAAAACTAAGCAAATATTTTGTAAATGTGATCAATGACTTACCACAGTTAAGGGAAAATGGTTGTTGGGATAGGAAACAGCCTCTGCCACACTGTCAATCCTGGGTGTGTTTACAACTGGCTTTTGTAAACTGCTTTTGCAATCTCTCTGACATATTGATGATCTAAGGGTTTTAATTGTCATTACTGAAATAAAGTGGCGTATGCTATGCTACTTCATACTTAGTACATATATTAATGGAGTTTGCTCTCCTTGGAGTGTCCTTCCTCCATGTAACACCAATGTTCTCAATGGAATACTATGCAACAGAAAGAAAATAGGAGCTCCTACCCTTTGCGACAGCATGGATGGATCTAAAGAGCATCATGCTAAATGAAATAAGCCAGGCAGTGAAAGACAAATACCATATAATCTCACCTATAAGTGGGACCTAATCAACAAAACAAACAAGCAAGCAAAATGTAATGAGAGACATTGAGATAAAGAACAAACTTACAGTAACCAGAAGGGAGGGAGGAGGGGATAATGGAAAAAAAGGGGGGAGGGCCATCAAGAAACGTGTATAAAGGACATAAGGACAAAGCCAAAGGGGGGTAAGATTGAGGGTGGGATGTGGGGATGCGTTGAGCATCGGGGAGTGGTGGGGGGAAAATGGAGACAACTGTGCTTGAGCAACAATAAAAAAATAAAATAAGAGAAAAAAAAAGACTCAGCTTAGACTTCCTTAAATCCTATGGCCTGTTCCACTACACCTTATCTATGCTTACCTAGTAGGGTCAGGTACAGCTGTAACAGTTCCATAGATTTGATCTAGTATGGCAGCTCTGTTCCACAAAATCATCGAAGATCCAGGGTCCTTGTACTTTGTATTCTGTCATTCTTTACATGTCACCTCATGTCAAATTGACTGCTTGAATATAAACCATCGTGTCTTTACTCCAGCCAACAGGAAGCATGAGAGGTGAAAGAATGGCACACAACTTCCTTCCAAAGATCTTTCTCATAGTTGCAAATAATAGCTCTGCTCACATCTCATTAACCAGAATTTAGTCGCAGAGCTATGCTCTGCTTCAAAGGAGCCTGGGAATCTACAGTCTTTCTTCTGGTCAGGCATGTGCTGGTGGTGTCAAAGTTGAGGTTCCATTACTAATAAAGAAGAGGTGATATTGAAAGAGATGGAGGGATAAATGGCAGTCGGTACTGCAAAGATGAACACGCTAATCTATTTTTTTGTTCTCCTCTTTCAGTCTTTATTCAATCAAAGCTTATCTTTTAGGTTACTACTGTTTAGCAGTAAGCAAGACAAGCATGGTTTCTGTATTTATGGAGCTTTCAAACATTAAACAAATAGCTACCCAGATGAAAATATGATTACAAATTTTAAATAGTGCAACAAAGGAAAATTTGGCTAAGAGAGAAACTAAAGGGGATAGGGGCTAATTTAAATGGATGGAGGGATCAGGAAAAAAGTATTTTAGGGGGTTTTGGGGAGAAGTATGGCTCAGGAGAGACTGGCATAAGAGTCAGCTGGCAATAGATTGGGACCATTCCAGGAAGAAGGGGAAATATCTGCAAAGCCCTTGGGGCAAGAAGGAGTCTGATGCATTTGAAAAAAGAAAGGAAGGTCAGTGTGTTTGGAACCTGGTAATGGAGAGGAAGAGAGGTGTGAGTCGCAGCTGGAAATGTGGACAGAGGCCAGATCCCAGGACTTTGCAGGTCATGTTAAGGACATTAGATTTTATTCCAAATACATTAGGAAGGCATCGGGGATTTTTAGTAAGAAGAGTGACATGATTAGTAGATACTAAGCAAATAAGGAAGTTAGGAAACAGTGGTTTCTTATTTTTTTATGAGTTACATTTTCTCTGAGATTATACTGCTATTTTTATCATTCTTTGTATAATCATTTTTCTTTGAACATTTTTCCTTCTCCTATCCAAATTCTGTAATATTTGCATTCTTCTGAATTAGCCTTGTTAAAATTCATCATTGGTTTATTTTTCTTCTTTTTTAGGTCCTTGTTTTTCACTTGCCTATGCTCTAAAAAAGGCAAAAAAATATTGATTCATTCAAAGAAGAAAAAAATGGTTGTTTAATGTACTGCAATTTAAGACCAAGCCTCAGTCTTTCTTTCTCTACAACTATTGTCAGCCCCATTTTGTGAACTCACAGGGCTGATACAAACAGTAAACTTCTAGATTCATCATTGGCCTGCACAGCCCAAAGATGAGTTGTGAGGAAGAGCATGGTGGAATTCCCATGGCTACTTTTCTGGGCTCTGGCCCTGCTATGGTTCTCACATTCCGATTTGTATCTCAGCCCTTGACTTTTGGCAATGACATGTTCTGACCCAGTGATTTCTGTGACCTCACCAGACTTTTGCCCCCAGGCTTTCTCTGTAAGCCTAAGCAATGGACCCTGATGCTGGGCTGAGGATCTCTGCTTCAAGCCTTGAGTTTTGGCTTTTTGGATATGTTTTTATATTTTAAATATCTTTGTGCATAGCCATCACAAACCTAGGGAATAAAGGCGGATTTTGCTGAGAGAGAGATTAATGAGGATGGGGCTAGTTCAGCTGGAGGGAAGGACCAGGGAAAGCATTTGAGGGTTACAGGGAGAAGTGTGGTTGGCTACACTTCCCTGGGGTCAGGGACAGTTACTGATCACCTGCTGTGTCAGCACTGTGCTAGGCACTGCAATTCAAGGATATACGGTCTCAGAGACTCAGAGAAAGATTCACATAAACACAGCTCTGAAGCTGAGGCTCAAGGCATGAGCAGAGATAACCACGTGAGAAGAACATGGAGGGACACTCAAGGGAAGAGGCACAGCATGACACAAGTGTGTAGATAAGAGAACATACTGAGCACTCAGCCTACTGAGGAACTGTGATATATGGAGGCCAATGTAGAGGGTGCAAGAAGTAGAGAATCGAGATGTGAGACTGGAGAGTCAAACAGCATCTTTATATGGAGGGTTTTGTATCCTGTAGATGATGGAGAACAATTAAAATATTTTTCTTTTTACATTCTGTATTTTTAACATTTATTTTTCATCCCTGGCCTGTGGCTCAGTTGGTTGGCGTATCTTTCCAAAGAGCAAAGTGCTGCAGGTTTGATTCCTGGTCAGGGCACATACCCAGATTGCAGATGATGATGAAAAAAACAATTAAATTTATTTTTCAATTACACTGGACATACAATATTATATATATTCAGGTGTAAAACACAGTGTTTACATAGTTATACAACTTACGAAGTTATTTATTACTCCAATAAGTCCAGTACCCATCTGACACTATGTACAGTTATTACAATATTATTGACTATATCTCTATGCTGTACTTTACATCCCATGACTGCTTTTGTAGTTGGCAACTTGTACTTTTTTTATCCCTTCGCCTTTTTCACCCATCCATCCGACAATCATCAATTTGTCCTCTGTATCTATGAGTTTGTTTCTGGGGGTTTTTTGTTCATTTATTTTGCTTTTAAGATTCCACATGTATGCACAATCATGTGGTATTTGTTTTTGTCTGACTTACTTCACTTAGTATAATACCCCCTATGTCCATTCATGTTATCACAAGTGGTAAGATAGATTTTGAGCAGAAGACTGAGATGAGAAAATCTTCATGTGGACAAACTTCCTGAAGTAATGTGAAAGAAGAGGGCACAAGCCTGGAAGCAGGAAGGCTAGTTTTTGAAGGAGTTTACGTGAAAGTTGATGAAAACTGAACTCGAGTAACAGTAATACAATTTGAGTTATTGAGGAAGACACAGCCAGGGAGGCAGAAGGAACACACCCTTAGGGAATAATTAGATGAAGGATATGAGTGACAGTCAGGGATCAAAGATGAATCCTCAGTTGGTGATTCGTGTTATTGAATGATGTTAATCACTGTTAAGCAATAAAGGGAGAAAAGCAAGTTTGGTAGGAAAGATGATGACTTCATTTCTAGACATGTTGAGTCAATTGATATGAATGGGCAGAAAGTAAGTTGACTTTAGTTCCAACCCATTTCTATTTCCTTGTTTCTTTAAAGATTAGGAAAAAAGAAAGAGACCAGTGAAAGAAGAACTAGGCTATAACAACAAGCAATCACTTTGTTATAAAATTTATGGCTGGCCATTCATTTCACAAATATTCACAAAACATGTGTAATCTCCAAGGTAGTATTCTATAGAAAGTATAAAGATCATATATACATAAATCTTTAAATTTAATAGAAATATAGTACTCACATTCAAGTAGCTATCACAAAGAGATACAAAAATTCCAAAAAATAATGCAAAAGTAAAAAATACCCTTATAATAAACTACTTAAATGATCTAGCCATAATCTTATCCATGTATAAACACTTCATCATCCATAGTGGGATGTCCTGTCATGTTGCTTCTTGTTGTGACACACACAATATGAAATAAAGATGCATCTATGAAGCAATCTGGACAAAAGTTTTTACTAGAGTTTAATTAAGACTTTACACTAATTTCCAGATTATAATTAATACAAGGAGTTTATAAATAAATCCAGCAGCAACAAAAGGGAAACAATCAGAAAAATTTAGAATATGGAACATTCTAGAGGACAAATAATCGGTATTCTTAAAAAGTCAATGTCACGGGGAAAAAAATGGTGGAATTGTTCCAGATTAAGTGAAACTGAAAGACATTGCAATTAAATGCAGTGAGTGAACTTAGATTAATTTTAGTTTGAGGAAACCACTACAAAAAGTATTTTGGGGACATGTGAGGAAATATTCATATGGTCTGGAGTATTAGATGATATTAGAGAGTTATTAGTAATTTTCTTAAATGATAATCTTATTGAGGTTGGTAGAAGAATGTCCTTACTTTTAAAAGAAGCATGTAGAAGAATTTTAAAACTGAATTACTCAGGATTAAAAAAACAACTCACACACACACACACACACACACACACACAAAAGAAAAGACTTCAGAGGAGGAGATTCAATACAGGGGTAGCAATATTACCTACTAAACAGCTATGGAAAAGATTTAGTAATTGATATTACATTTACAATAATAGATTTAAGTTGTGGGACAGAGTTGTCAAAGGAACCCATGTCATTTAATACTTTATTTAATTAGAACCCCACTGCCTGGAATGAGGCCGATGAAGTCATGATTTACTCTACTCTGCTCAGGGTGCTACTAGAGCCAGGGGTTCAGATTGGGTGCCATAGTAACAAGCTATCATAAACAAATTGGAGTCTGCTCAACACAGTGCTATAATGCAGTAACTGTTGACAGAATTGGAGGTGTCAGTCTGTCTTTAGAAATTTAATGAGCTGTGGAATAGAATTTTGAACTTGTTTTGTGGGGCCACCATTGATTTCTCCAGAGCCAATGAGTAAAAATTAGCATGACACAAATTCTGAGCCCACAAAATGAAAAGCTTCCTTGTGATCAGAGTTAGGGAGAACTGCTTTGGAATGTACTAAGTTCCCTATCCCCGCAATGATTAGGCATTACACATCAGGGTGACCATTTGGCAAGGGTATAATGGGATTTAAACCCAAGATGGGTAATTGAATTAGGTGTCTTGTGAGACAGACCCCTAGAAATCCTGAGATTTTTATCCAATGCTATCTGAAGATTCTAGATTTGTTTTTAATTACACACTTAATTGCTTCCCAAATTGCTGCCTCTTAAGCTCTTATTGGGTTTTTTTAGGCTCTGGGCCAAAGGTCTGTACCTTTTATTTTTCCCCACCACCAAATAGGTTAAAGTACTCAGTGTGTTCATTTTTTAGAACAAGGAGTTGAAATGACTAAACAGGAAATATGCACTTAGCTCCTAATGTTAACTGCCTCAAGACAAAATCAATTCCATTTCAAATGGAATGCTATTGGAGAGCTATTTAGAAATCTGTTGATAGGAAAGAAATATTGAAGGTGAATACAGCAGGGACAGGAAATGAGAGACTTAGATCTTTAAAGCTAAAAGGTACTCTGTCTTTCCTGTTTTCAGAACCTTGAAGAAATCTTTTAAATGTTCTGCTCATTTGAAGTATAAAAGCCAATGACACCTGGATAAAGAACCAAAGTTTTCTCTGCTAGATCCCTTACAGAAATCCAGAAATTTGAATTCTGAAGATACCCAAATTAGTGGCCATACTTGACTCCATTAACACATATGCAATGGGAGAAGGAAAAAAGAAAAATGAAAAATCCTAACTAGTTCTGGCACCTTTACATTAATAAGCTGATTGCTCAAGTCCCACATGGCCTCAGTTTGCAATCGATAAGCATTCATTATAAGCCTGAGGAGTAGCATTCACATATTATATGGAGCAGTGCCTTGTTTCCTTCTCAATGACTGGGTGTGCTGCTTGGTCAAGGGAATATTCTCCAACTCTGTCAAGAGGTTTATACCAAACATTATGAGTTTTCAAGTTGGGACCACACAATTGCACCTAGGTTTGTGGGTTTTATTAAATAACCAAAAAGTATATTCAGAATCAGTGACTTCCAGTCAAAGATGAAGATGGAAGCATGAAATCTAAGTTGAATATGTTATCTCTTTACTCGGTGTTAAGCTTTCTTGTTTTACCTATAGAAGAAAAGTCAAATATACATTTCAAAGGCTTATCTTGATGGGAAGGGATTTTTTTTTAATTTTTAAGTTTAATCAGACTATTCTTTCCAAATTTCAAAATATACCAATTTAGCACAGCTTTCAGGAGCCAGTAAAAAATGAAACTGAAAACCAGTTAAAATTTTTCTTGTAGTAGTTTAAAGATGGATGTTCTCACATGAGAAATTGGATTCTTTGTTTTCCTGCACTTATATTTTTCACCTTAGATCCAAAACTCTAGTTCACCACATCCTGGACCAGATGTCCCAGATTCCTGATTGGAAAGCATCTATGCCTTCAAGTCCAGAAATTGA
>VMDR010015373.1:0-22384 GCA_007922815.1 Macrotus californicus | reverse complement strand
ATGCATTTCTGTTTTTCATCCTAACACTCCACATGGTAATAACGCTGTGTGAAGTATCATTTCAGGGTGATGAGATGTTGGCCCCTCCCTTGTTGGGAAATAGTCAGTTATCATGACTGCCTTCAAAACTGGTGAAGATGCACTCTTCCCTTACATCATGCTGTTGGAGCTACCCGTTCATTCTTGGAACCTTAAATTCCCTAAGTACATACTTTTCTTTTTTAGAAAGTTGTCATTTTAATTTTAAATCCCTTGGAAACAAACATAATTAGGGTGCAGCATATTCCTTCTTGCAGTAGATTTCAAAAACATGCAAATGAGGTACACTATTTTCCATGGTTGTTTGATTTTTCTTTTGGGTGTTCGGAATTTAATGAGATTTTTCTAAATTGGTGACCAGTAAGCTGACACCATGTTTCACTTTGGAAGAATTTTTTCTATTAATAAGAATAATTATCAATTGCAAAATACTTATTGCTATTTTGTGATGAAGGAGAATCCCTAGTCCAGTGGAGTTTTTCTGCCTCTTGCTAGGACAAAGTGAATTCTTCCAGCCATATCCCAGTCTAGAGATATATTATCTCTGTGGCAAGGATCCATTGCCAAAAAAAATCAGAAATCTCTGCCTGGAACGGAAACAGTTCATGTAGGTAGGAAGTGTGAGACTCGCTGCCACATGCTGTTCTCATGCTGTAGCCCTCCACCCTAAATTAGCTGACGTTTAACATGTCTCTATATGCTATGCCTCTATAGTATAATTTTTCTGAAAACTGAAGAGGAGATCCATAATACCATTACTTTGACTAGAACTTAAGGAAGGGGGTTTGTTTGTTTGTTTTGTGAACCTTCTACCGGGCATTGAATTCTGGACTATTTTCCATAGAATTTGCTTTAATAGGTGTCATGTGCAGAAAAACAAATCTGTGAGCATGCAAATTCAGGAAATTATAAGTCTATAAACATAGTTCAACAGGCTTCCTTTCTGCAGGTGGTCACAGACCACATATGTGATCATTGTGGGCCCAAAGGGGAATATCTTACACGAATCCAAAATTTCAGGGAGCACTTTTTCCTCCAGGAATATGTCAGAAGGTCAGTATCTATGGAACAGATTCTGGGAGGTATCTTTATTGGTATTTCTAATTCATTGCAAACTAAAGTTCACTGTGCTCTTAAATGTTTTGATGGTATGATCTCTCAAAGGTACATATTATGGACTGCCATCAATTTTCATCAGGGGTTATCCAATTTTAAAGTGAAGGCAATATTTGATATTTTAATTAGAGATGGAGCTGCATATAATATGCCTGAATCTAAAATTAGGTTTAATTATGTCTATATATAAGACACTGAGTGCACTTTGCTTACTGCCTAAGCTAAAATTAAATGTGTTGAGATTTTGAATTCCCTTTACAGGCTATATACTTAAGTAGCATTTAAAATATTTATGGAATGAATCAATTGGGCTTACTTTGTGCTAGACAATGGGCTAAGAGCTTTACACACATGAACTCATAAATGATGATGATATGTGGCTTAAAGAAGTTCAGTAAGGGGTGCAGGCCTCTATGGCTAGTAACAAAGAAGCGAGGACCGAGACCCAGCCCAGCTGGGTTACATGAGCTCCCAGCTACCCCTGGCAACGACTGACAGGGATAGAATACTAGTCGTTCATTCTGGTTAAAGAAAGAGTGTCCTGATTTATGTGAAAATATGGGGTGGTAACTGAGTTTTTAAAAAGATTATGTTAATTAGAATGTAACGATATAATTCCACAGAATTTCTGCATTATCTCTGGGGATGACATTGGCTTTAGTGTTAATGATCAGAGAGTAAATATTCCTGAAGAATTGGGTTGAAACAATGTAGAAGATATATTTCCAAGGAAATTGTTGTAAGCCTATGAAAGTATATTTTGGCAGAGATTTTGTTTGTTTTTTGTAAACTTGTCAAGTTGGCATTTCTTGGAGAGGCATTATGATGGGAAGGGTCTTAGACTATTGGGGTCATCATTTCGCCACTTACTAGACACCCTGATTTGGCCAAGGGTTTTTTTTATGTAAAATGGGTAAAGTAGTATGTATTCATAGGACTATTATAAATTGTAAATGAAGGAATTTATATAAAGCACACAGCATAGGGCAAAGAGCCAATAACCAATAAGTGGTATTTTTCTTCCCCATTTCCCTACTTTAGTAATATTTAAAATTTAATTTGTTGAGAAATTAACTTATTTTATTTTTTAAGCACAAGATAAAATATTAGGAATTTTTTAGCACTGGATGGCATCCTCATGACAAACTAATTTGTACTTGGAGGTCTTTAAAGCCTGGCTGAAATTGCCTTAAAAATTATTTTTCTTGATTCCCAAACCATGCTTTTACTCATTTACATTACAGAGATGTTTAGAAAAGCTGTCATTAATTCATCAGTGAGAGAATAATCAATGGTGCCTTAGAATCAAAGACGTACAGTAGAAAACATAATGGATAACACAGCAAAGGGTTTGTAATGGATCATATGTGCAACTCTTTCTCATTGAAAGGAAACTGAAACTCAAAGAGCCAGCCCGGCTGTGGGTGGAGAGAGGGCTTCTGGTTCCCTTTGTCAGAGACGGTCCTCTGTACTTTTATTTAACACTAGCCTCTAACTACAGAAAGAATAAATCTGAATGAGCCAAATTGGAAATAAGAAGCATGTAGAGTAGGTTGGAAAAACCTTTTTTTTTTTTTGGTCTGTGTATTATTTTTAAACTTTGACATGAACTAAAGAAGAATGCTGAAAGGTATTTCTCAAAGGCCTTTAGAAATGGTTGATCTGTAGGATAGACCATTTAGAGAGGCAGTTAGTTGGTCCTGAGTGGTTTGTGTGATTTTATAAAAATTTTTATCAGATAGAAAGCTATAGTGAATCCATCCACCAGGCATTTCTGACATGGAAGTGGCTCAGCATTGGTTACGTAGTGTGTAAAGGAAACTCTGACCATCCGAGAAATATAGGTACCCATACTGGGTGATTGCATCCTATCACAAACCTGTCTGTTGCTTTGGTTACATAAGGGTACATTTACAAAACAGGATCCAAAGCTTCTTTTTCTCTGTGTCAAGTATAGACAAACACAGCTTAATGAAAATAGCCAGGGAGGAGTTTAGCATCCTGGGATGGGAAATCTGAAGAACGATGACATTCATTCTGCCTTGAAGGCTGTAATCAATCTTCATTGAAAAGAATCTGGACTGAAGATATGCAGGGCTCTTTGGACAACCCCACCTCATTACATTCCGCATTTATCTGCCATCTTACCTCTCTCGGTCATTCAGGGTTATAACCATTTACTTACAGTGTTTTTTTTGTTTTTACAAAAGAAGATCAATGAACCTACAATTGTAAATCACATCCTAGCTTCTTCATTTTATTTGGATCCCTGTAAAGATTCAGTGTTGAAATTCTCTCTTCCAAACTTAAGTAAAACAGGCTGGGGAAGGCTAATGGCTTGACGTATTTGTTTTCTCTTCGAAAAGACACGGTATTATTTTTAACTGCAATTTTATGGCCAAGTTTGAAACATACCTTACTATTTTTATATTAATGTTTGTATAAACATGACTGATTTATACGTGTTGTATATAAAGACATTTTTGTGCAAGTGAATGAACATTCTAAGTTTAAGGTCTGCTTTTAAATATTGAGCATATGAATGCATTTTGCATAAAGTATAACCTTAATGTGTATTTTCCTTTCGCTCGTGCCCCCAGATGACTTTCTAGCTAGGGCATCGTTAGAGCAAGTCAATCAAAAAAAAAAAAAAAGATGCTCCTCTCCCATCCACAGCACTGTGCTTCCGGATGTCTCCTATTTTGAGCAGATGTGGAATCTGACTGACACAGCAGGATGCTGCAGAGCATCTTTCTGAAGGCGAGAACGCTCTCTCATTCTCTCTCTGGCTCTTTTTTTCTACATTCTCAAAGGAATTGGAGAGTTTGTGTTGTTTTTCTAAAAATTAAAACTTAAGAGAAATCTTTTTGTTGAATTCAGCCACAATAAAATACATCAAGATTCTAATCTTTCTTCCAACCATCAAAGAGGACACAAAGGAAAAGACTAACAAAGAATATTATTTATTCATTAAAGATTCATTTAATAGTATTCTTTACATAGCAGTAAAGAATACTATTAAATGTGGCAAGGTAAATTTAATATAATCCAAACAACTCTGACAAGTAATAATGTTTATATCATTAAACTCCTGTCCCTGTTAGATAAATTTTATAAATATTGGATGTATGTGGTAATTATACACAAAGGCCTCTTAAACAGAATTCCAGCCTTGAGAATTATGGTAGCCAGATTAATAAATTTTAAAAATATCAGTTGCTTTGTTATCTGAGTGTTGCACACAAAACGGAAAGTCTAAAAGCCATTGGTTAGCATTTCACCTCTGGTCTCAACCTAGAACTGATTACAATCTCACTGAAAGAAAATGTGATTTTTAAAAGCTATGTTGTGTAATGTTTATTGCAATTATCATTTGTTTCCAGTTTAACCAGAAGGAAAAGTCATGGTGATGTTTCTGGCCAAGCAGCTTTGTTTGACGGTTCTTACTAACCCAGAAACCTTTAACAGCTCCTTAGAGCCTCAAGGAAGGTTTAATTTTTGTGCGTGGTGTTCAGGCCTTACAGAAACCTATCTTGTCAGTCTCTCCTACCCTGTCATCTGCTTCCTATGCTCACCAAGCTCTTTGCCTTTTCTCCAGGTGTTAGATTGCCAGTCTTTTAAATGCCACTGTCATTAATTTCCTGCCTACCAAATTCTAATTGTTCTTAAAATTCAACTTGAATTTCCCCTCAAGTGAAGGCTTCTTGCATTTTTCTCCTTCTGTCTCCTAGCCAAATTACTTATTTCTTCTTCTGCATTCCTTCATGCCTTATTTATATCACAAGGATGGCAGGTATACTAATATTATAGGGTACTTGCTTTTCTGCTATTTCTGTTCATTTTTTGGAGAGCAGGTACAAAATATTGTGTACTTTTTCATCCCTAGGGCCTGCCAAGGTCAAAGAGGTAAACACATGAATCATAGATCTGTCTACAGTCTTCAACAGCCATTTTAATAAACAGGGGAGAAAATATACAAAATATCTTCCCTTTTGTATGAGTATATTCATCTTAATGTTTAAGTGGGTGGACTAGTTGAGTAGATGATATGTCTAGAAACCTCTATATTCCCAAGGCAATTTACAGTGCTTCTATGTTTTACTATAGCTTTACAAAATTAATTTAACTAGCTATGATGTATCATGCCCTTTTCTTTAAACTGACTGCTTTATAGGTTCTTAACTCCCCTGAGATCTTCCAGCAAAAATAATTTAGGGTTGGGGTCCATCCAAAAGCCTCTGGTTCCCTGATGGCATCGGAGCCAGAGATGCAGGTGAAGAAGCAGGCTAACTGCCCCTGTGCAAGGAGCCAGAAGGACGACCTGAAGCCGACTTTCCTTCGACGACAGAAATCGCATTTCACGAAAGGCAGCACATTTCCAGACCAGTGATTGGCCAACTTTATATCCAGAAGGGAAGCTGGTCAGAGAATTCAAGTTCTGGTCTCAGTTTGGACTAAAGAAATAAGGCCTATGTCGCTTATCTTGAAGTAAAGGCAATTAAAGCTCTTCTGGTCTGTGAGAGAAAAATCAAACTCCCAGGGAATTTTAAAGGGCCTTTTTCTTGTGAAATATCAGTTTGAAGAAGCCTTTTCTTCTTCCATTTACTCTTTCAATGAGGACACTTATCTTCCTGACAAAAATTACATTAAGAAGCAGCTGCAGCCATTTCCCCTTAGGCAGCATTCGGGGGGGGGGAATTTTTGAGAGAATAACTCCCTGCAGATAAATGGGTTCCTCAATAGCTTTGGGTGGGAGGAATAAAGCCGATCCTTTATTTTTTTTTATAGTGTGGGCACTTCT
Source organism: Macrotus californicus (assembly GCA_007922815.1). Taxonomy (NCBI): domain Eukaryota; kingdom Metazoa; phylum Chordata; class Mammalia; order Chiroptera; family Phyllostomidae; genus Macrotus; species Macrotus californicus. The sequence goes on along the minus strand of VMDR010015373.1, from coordinate 16,428 downwards.
GTGAATTGGTTGGCGAGCCCAAGTGAAAAAGTCAACAACATTTGATCGGGAATAGCTGTTGATCAGCAGGACATCTTGTCCTCCTTGAAGTTTGGTTGTGGGGGTGGGGAGTCCTGTGGTTGGTTAAGGTCCTTTTCTCTCTTTTGCTTTTTTAAAAGATTTTATTTATTTATTTTTAGAGAGAAGGGAAGGGAGGGAGAAAGAGGAGAGAAACATCACTGTGTGGTTACCTCTCGTGCGCCCCCTACTGGGGACCTGGCCCGCAACCCAGGCCTGTGCCCTGCCTGGGAATCGAACCAGCTACCCTTTGGTTTGCGGGCCGGCACTCAATCCACTGAACCACATCAGCCAGACTTTTCTCAGTTTCTAAGTTTAAGGTAGTTTGAGAGATGTCCTTCTGTGGTCTGGAATGAAGCTGGGAAGCAGAGTGAGTTACACTCCAAAAATCTGTTTCTCTTCAGGAAACACCTCTTGTCAGTCTCTCAGGCTGCTGGTCTCGGAGCAGTCCTAACTATTGTGGAAATCTACTGATGGAGTCACATCACTCATCACATCACATCCCCTCTGTAAGTTGTGCTCACGTGCTCCAATCTCTCTTGAATGTTCAAATCTCTTCAATATTCTGGGATTCCTCTTTTCACTGCACCCCACTTTCTTTCCCCCCAGTGGCCCACAGACATTTTCATATTGTCTACTCCTGCCTTCAGGATATTCTTGTCACAGATTCAGGTTTCTCCACATATTTTTTTTCTACTCTTTACCTCTGGTTAGCCCCAAAAGACAAGAGAGCAAAAATCCTCTTTAGAAGGAGAGAAGTAGGAATGATTAAGAAAATTTACATTTAATATTTTAGCCTCTCCTATAATTCCACTGCTTTATCTACTATAGTGATTCTAATTAAATATGCCCTTCCACTTAGGATTTAGGACAAAATGGGTAGAATTTTATCAGCCAGGAATTACCAAGTGTATACTCCTTTCCACAAGTAATTTCTTGATCGTGAGTATGAAATCACTGTATGTTTATAATTCTCATTTTCCCTCTCCCTCCCTTTTGTGTCTTTTCTCCCTCGTTTTCTGTCATTCTTGACCATAATTATTATTTGTTTATAGCTTTTGACATCTAAACATGTTACTTAATATGCATAAGACTTAGTAACACAAATCCATAGCACAGCATTTCTTCAAATCTAGGATTTATTTTAGCTCCACAAATTACACATGGAAAGTGATCATGGTTAAGTTACATGGCCTCTGGAATCACAATTTACAGAAACAGTTTTGTGCGAAGGTTCATTCATTGATCGGAGGACAAATGATTGCACACACCTTTTTCCCAGTGTTAATGCTCGAGCTGACAATTCACCTTTCACAGGAAGGCATAATGGTTTGATAGTTTGATCTTTTAGCACATTCATTTTTCTACTCCTGTTAATGCAGTGGAATCTTTATGGTGAGACAGTCCTCTGACAGCAGTTGTGTGACTGACAATGGATGTGGTTCAGGGGTTTGTAGCAGGAACACGTCAGAAGCAGAAGTTGGAGGTGGAGGTTGAGGTTGGGGTGGAGGAGTAGTAAAAGGAACAGATGGACCAGGCAACCCTAGATGCTACTGAGAACCTTTACAGCAATTATTTAATGGTGTTAAGACTGTTTTGAAAGGGTGTTAGGTGCAGGGAGAAGAAAGAGTGGGGGCGGGGGGGGGTAAAAGAGACAGGGTGTAGCCTCTCCTTCACATTCGGGCTTTCCAACCAGCCAAAGGCACCAGATCCCAGATTCTACCAAGTGTATTTTAACTGATGTTAGAAGTTGCTTTTGGTTCTCTTGACAAGGGTCTATTTTCGAGAATGACGATTTCTGCTAAAGTTGTGAAATAAACACATCTTTGATTGGGAACTAGCAAACATCTGTTGTGTTTGATGTTGGAAACACTTGGTATTAACTTTTTGTTGAAAAGGCCCTAAATTATTAGTTGGGAAATAAATTCATTGTAGTATCTCTTTGTACAAATTTATCTTCATTAAATAAATAAAAACTAAGCAATAACAAAACATTGTTATATGAAAGAACAGTATGTAATGCAGAGGAAAGAACAAAAGGCATGTTCAGTAAATATTATTCATTATCACTGTTATTAATACAAATCAATTCTTGAGTCAACCTGAAGTCTAACACATTTCTTTTACTTGATTTATATTTTTCACTTGGATCTGAATGTTTTAGGAAGATATCCACACAGAGGAAACCTTAGAGTATACTTTACATTTACATTTCTATGCAACTATACTGGTGAGCTGATTTTAATTATTCTTTATAAAACTAATTATACCATTTTTATTATTTGCAGATAAAATTATCTTTCAAGGTGAAAGCATTTGTATATGAGGGTCTGTAAAAGAATAAATTTAGATGGTATCTATTGCAATCCATTTTTCTTGCTTATAAAATGCAAGTATAAAAAAGATGTATGCGTAGCCTATAGTCATCATCGGTGTGACTGATCTTTTAGACCCTGGGATACCAAGTATATAAAGTCAGTTGCTTTGGCATCTTTGGAATTGTAACATAAAATGTTTTGTCTGTGATTACTGATAATTATAATAATTGCTGGGTATGTACCACCTTTGACCATATCTACTGTCAAAAATTCAGTTTATCTGCATCTCTCACCCTTCCAGGAAGCATTCCTACCCCACGGTGAACCAGTTGTACTAATAGAAGAATGTCCCCTTAGTGTGTTGAGTGGAAATGACAACCATCGTTGTGAGATTCATTTGGATGAGAAACTGGGTGGGGGGACTTCTTAGGGAACAGAGATGACCCTATTATTAACAGTTTGACCCAGTAGCAAAACTTGGAGTAATTTTGCTGTAATAAATAGCTGGGTATCTTTCCTCTTAGATCTTCTCACTAATAAATATCTGTATTCCAGGGAAAAGGAGGACTCTGCCTAAAACTGTTGGCCTTAATAATATGGAAGAAATGGGGTCATGTGCTTTGGTTCTCCTCTGTCACGTAACAGGCACATTCTTGCCTCTGAGGGACTCTGCACATCCCCAATCTACCTAAAGGGAGATTGCAGAGTCTGGCAGGTGATAGAACAGTGGTGTCTAATATGAGACAGCAATGCCCACCAGAATCGACAGGAGACCCCAGCATCAGTGGCTCCTATATCCAGGGGTATCAGCAAGCCTAAGTCAGAGTGAGAACGACACCCAGTAGAAGTTCTGTGGGTGCCTGGAAGACATGGAAGTACCTGGACGTAGTGTCTAGCATGTGCTAGTATCTGACAAAGTACTACCCATGGGAGGGGGCTGTGGTCGAAGAGGACAGAAAAAGCAGAGGTCATGTGGCCAATGGCCACAACCAGAGAATCAGCTCAGCCAGGCACTGGGCACTCACTTGACTCTCCCAGACATACCTGAGGAGCCCTTTATTGCCACAAATGCTTGGGGAGTACTTTGCTGGCTGCTGGAAGTACTTCTACATTTTCCAGTGACAGGTTTTTAATTCCAAAGATAAGCAAGGAACCGTCCTGAAACATGTTTGTGCCATTTCAAGAGGATAAGGTTTGTAAATGAGCCTCCAAAGTTCAGAAGGGCAATGAGCTACTGCAGTTAGGACCTAGATGAAAATGAGGAGCCCTGATTTCTGGCACCAGCGCCCTCGTTAACTTGTCGCATGTCTTTGACCAAACCACTTAACTTCTCGAAGGGTCCATTTCCTCAGTAGGCTAAATTATTTTTATTATGCTTTTCAGCAGTAAAAGGACATTCATAATATTTTTATGATTATAAAATATAAAATATTTGATTTGATATATTTAAATGGATAGTAAGTGATAAGATGAAAACATAGACACTCAAGTCCCCTTTGCAAACAACTGGTAGATTAGTATTTGCTTCATATAAAGATATATTTTGGACTCTGAGTCCGTCTCTTTTTTACCAGCTTACCATGAAACTTGATTTGTATATGCAAATAGCTCATTGCATACATCTACAAATAAGTGGAAGGGAGAGAAAAACATCTCCTGCTAACATATGACCATAATGTATTATTCACTTAGCTAGTGGGCCGGGGGGCGGGGGGCATCCTGCCATTGCTTTTGAAACTTGGTTTTCAATTTAGCATACAAATGAATTAAATGTCTCCACTGTAACCACCTTGTTTGAATTGCAGAATCTGAAAGAGTTTGGTTAGTATTTTATTAAAATTGCCAGTAAGTATCAGAATTTAATTCAATGAAACAGATTAGTACCGGATGTCTGAATCAGTATAGTATTGGATATATACTATTCACAAGAGTTTTGTAATTACTTACCTGGTTGAGGCAGTAAGATTTTCTTAATTGAAATGATCAATGAATCATAGGAAAGGATACGACAACATGCAGTTTAGTGGCAAAAAAAGGGGTAAAGCAAAGAGGCCTGGATAATGGAAAGCTTCCAAGTTAGTAGGACTTGACCATGGCCTTAGAAGTTGGGTGGCATGTTGGAGGACTCCAAGACCACCCTCCAGCTTAGTAATTTGTTATAAGGACTCACAGTATTCAGAAGTTGCAGACAAATGAGAAATCAAGTAAAACTGAAGTCAGAGATTATGCAAACGAACTTAGTAGACCAGAAGTCCCCAGCCCTAGCTGCACATTAGAATCACCTGACATCCTGGTCAAGTAGCTCAGTTGGTTAAAGTGCCCCAATATGCCAAGGTCGTGGGTTTGATCTCTAGTCAGGCCATGAACAAGAATCCCCAATGAATGCATGGATGGGTGGAACAACAAAACTGATTCTCTCTCAAAACAAAAATTAAAAAAAAAACATCTGATGGATATTAGTTTACATGAAATTTGAAGCAGTTATATAGCTTGATTTTTTTTTGTGACACTATTAAAGAAGTCCCCATTCCCCCCCCCTCGTCGCCCTCCCCCCACCATCCGTCTCTGTCCAGCCCCTGTCTCTTCTCTGGCTGTCACCACATGGTTGTCTGTGTCTGTGGGTCATGCGTCTATGTTCTTTGGTTAATATCTTTACCAGTACCCTGCCCCTCCCCTCTGACAGCTGTCAGTCTGTTCCATCTGTCCATGACTCCATTCTGTTCATCAGTTTATTTTGTTTATTAGATTCTACATAAAAGTGAGATCATATAGTATTTGTCTTTCTCTGACTGGCTTATTTCACTTAGCATAACAATCTCCATATCCATCTATGCTCTCACAAAAAGATAAGGTTTCCTTTTATTTTTACAGCCGAGCAGTATTCCATTATGTAAATGTCCCACAGTTTTTTTATCCACTCATCTACTGCTGGGTACTTCCACTGTTTGCAGATCTTGGCTACTGTAAATAACATTCCAATGAACATAGGGGTGCTTCTATTTCTTCGATTTAGTGTTTTGGGATTCTTAGGATACATATCCAGGAGTGGAACTGCTGGGTCAAAAGGCAGTTCTACAGTGGCTGCACCAGAATGCCTTCTTACCAACAGTGCACAAGGGCTCCCTTTTCTCCACATCCTCTCCAGCACCTGTTTGTTGATTTGGTGATGATAGCCATTCTGACAGGTATGAGGTGATATCTCATTGTGGTTTTAGTTCTCACCTTTCTGATGATGTGTGAAGTTGAGCACACTTTTATGTCTGTTGGCCATCTGTATGTCTCCTTTGGAGAAGTGTCTATTCAGGTCCTTTTCCCATTTTTTTTATCTTGGTTGTTTGTCTTCCTGGTGTTGAGTTCTTTACATATTTCTTTATATATTTTGGAAATTAACCCCTTATCAGATGTATCATTGGCATATATATTCTTCCATTCAGTGCGTCCACTTTTCATTCTGTTGGTGGTTTCTTTTGTTGTGCAAAAGCTTTTTAGTTTGATGTTGTCCCATTTGTTTATTTTTTTCTTTGTTTTCCTTGCTGAGGAGATGTGTTGGCGAAAATATTGCTACAAGAAAGGTCTGAAATTTTACTGCCTATGTTTTCTGGGATTTTTATAGTTTCATGACTTACATTTATCTTTAATCTGTTTTGAGTTTATTCTTGTGTATGGTGTAAGTTGGTGGTCTAGTTTCATTTTTTTGCATGTATGTATCCAAGTTTCCCAACACCATTTATTCTTCTTGCCTCCTTTGTCAAATATTATCTGGCCATAAAGGCATGAGTTTATTTCTGTGCTCTCTATTCAGTTCCATTGATCTATATGCCTGTTCTTGTGCCAATACCATGCTGTAAAACTAATTTCCTACTTTTAAATGTTAGATTATTATAAGGATTTTCAATTTCCTATCTTTAATTCTAACATTATCTATTATCTACCATGTTAATCTTTTTTTTTGATTAATCATTAGTACAATAGGTGCCAGCACAGAAATAGTGAAGGTCAAGAATAACTTATCAAAAGCAGTTCTGATACAATGCATAATTCATGAAATAGATTCACTCATGTTTCCCATTGTCCTCAACTGAAAATGCCTCACTAAATGCAGCTGTCCACATTGTTTTAGATGTTGTTGAAATCTTTAGATGCCTATGCTTTTATACTTGTGAGAAAGTCTCGTTTAGCCTGTTTTGTCATTGGTGTTCTTCAAAAATGTTTCTTCCAAAAAGAATACTTTTTGGCCTTCTACCTCAGCTTCTCTAAAAGTTTGTTACTCTGTGCCTAAAGAATTGAGAATACCAGCTCATAATTCAAGTTAGGCTTTTGATAAGCAAAATATAGCTTTATTATACTACACAATTCACCTGTTTCTATCCAGTACCCTATTATTTTGTGTCTCCAAAGAGAAGACACTAATTTATAGTTGGTTTTGCATTGGTAACCAGAACTCTCTCAGCTGCAAGTGGCAGAATGCAATGCAAATTACCTTAGCTGAAAAAGGGATGGAAAGGCTGAAGGGTATGTTGCTTCAGATAACACAGTGCGTCTAGGGGTCACAAGATTAACTAGGATTCTGGATGTCTCTAATGTCTCTATGTCTCTCTTGCCTTTACTAGCTTCTGACTTTTGCATCATTTTTCAGTAACATGGCCGCAGAGGTGGCCAGCTGCCAGTCCCAGGCTCACATGGCCTCATAGCTAATCCTCCCACAAAAAAGACCAGGATTCTCTTCCTCCTTATGTTCTTCATTTCTTCTGAAGGGTTACATTGGGTTGTTCTTGGCCATGTGCACATCCCTGCGTAGATTTCCATTCAGAGGGATGAGAAACTGACTAACAGGGGTTGGGTGCCTAACTGACGTGGGGAGAGTGAGATGGCATGAATGGGGGGATGGGAGGTGCTTAAACCAAGGAAAGAAGACAATAAAAGCAGCACATTCCCATGTCTGATTCAGTTGTTTTTTGTTGTTGTTGTTGTTTTGCCAAGCGTCAGTCAGGGGAGCAAATAGCAAATCTCTCAATTAACATTTCCTCTGATTAGTTGTTTATTATTATTATTGTTGTATTAAATCATTTATATTATTATTCTTTTATAGTTGTCCCAATTTTTTCCCCTTTGCCCTTGTCTACCCATCCCACCCCCACTCCCACAGTGAGTCCCCACACTGTTGTCCATGTCTATGGGTCATTCGCACATGTTCTTTGTCTAGTCCCTTCCCTTTGTTCCCATCATTATCCCCCTCCCCTCTCCCATCTGGTCACTTTCAGTCTGTTCCAGGTTTCCATCCTGTGGTTCTTTTCTGTTCATTAGTTTAATTTGTTAGTTGCTTCAAATTTAGAACTTCTTCAGGGACATTCTAAACCTCTCAGAACCATGGACAGCTCAGATACAGCTGTTCTCAAAAAAGTAGGAACATATTCTTTGTTCCATTCAAATGGCTATCTCCTCGGCTAATTATGCTGCCTATTCAGAACTCCTGGAGAAATACCAATAAACTAAATCAGGTAACAGTGTATAATGTTTGGGTTCTGTCAGTAGAATTCTTTAAAGTGCTAAGGAGTCAGGATGCAAGTTGTACTTTATTTTTTAAGCTCTTTTATTTTTATTTTTAAAAATTTAATCTGTATTGTATTTTTTTCCATTACCATTTTGTCCCTTTAGACCCCCTCCCCACCAGCAATCACCACACTGCAAGTTGCACTTTAAAGACGGGAGTCTTTAGTTTTTCTGTGAAGCAAGCAGTGCCCTGATATATTTGGGGCCCTTTTGAATCTGGGATGTGTAAGATGCACCAGTATGTGTAGATTATCTTCATTTGTTTCACCACTATAAAGGGGAAAGTTGTGTTAACATGTTTATTGTTTACTTGTTTTTACTCCTATCCAGTAAATCCTCCTTTAGATTAATAAATTCCACTTTAAAAATTAAAGGTAAATTTAATAAGTTAAGGAGGCACGCCTGTACTCTTGCTGAGTCCAGAAACCCATGGTAAAATATGTGGGTTTATGTGAAACTTCAATGTCAGTCAGTCTGAGATTCATCTATTGAAAGGATGACAATGTCACCTTAGAGCCAAGAATAAAAGACAAAAAATAAATGAATAGGAAAAAAGAAGACTCCCTGAGCAGGAAAAGTACCCTAACAAGATTCCTCATTACCTACCATCCTTTTTGAACAGGACATTAGATGAGTCTTAGGTATTCCCAGTAGTGAACTTCTCATTCCATTGTCATTAGGTAGAAATTTAATGACTTCTAATTGAATTAATGCTCTAATAGAACAATTGCCCCTTTTTGTTGCTGCTGCCAAAATTCCTTCATCTACAGCCTGGGTTACTGCTTTGGCCTTCCAGTTACCCACCTGCTTCCTGGTCTGTCCCCTCTGATCCATGAACAACTTTGGGGTCAAGCGCACCATTCTCTGGGGGCAAACTAATTGTGCTACTTATCTGTGGGATACTCATCAGTGACACCTCATCTACAAGGAAAATGCAAATGCTGCGTTTGTACACAAGACCCTTCATGGCAGACACGGGAGCTGGGAGCTGGGATCAATCACAGCATGGTGCTCCTGCTTTTTAGCTGGGTAGCATAGGTATCACTTTACATATCTTCTCTGCCTCAGCTTCCACATCTGTAATGGGTGATCAAAATAAGATCTGCCTTACAGACTTTCTTTGTAAGGACTAAGTGAGACAAAATGGCTATGTGATACATTTATCACAGCAGCTGGGTATGGTTCATTCTTAATATTGTCTGCACTCTGAATTCTTTCCCTCTCCCTAGCCTCATCCTCGGCCACTCGCCCATGTCTGCCCTATGAGTCAGCAGACGTCTTGGTTGCTGAAGTTCATCCTACTTTATACTTCTTGGCCTTTACACATTCTGCTTCCTCTGTTTCCCCCACTAGACTGATTGGTCTAAGGCTAGTAATTGTATCTTGCTTAGCATGTACAGTGCTTTCTTGCACTTAGTTGAAGACTGGTGAGAAGTTCATTCCTCAACATGGAATTGGCTTCCTCGTGGATTTGCTTTTGGTTCGGCCTCACAGGGGCTGTAGTGGAAAAGCCTCAGTGGAAGAAACCGCTTCGCCCTGTGGTCACGGGTGTCCAAGTTTAGTGGAATAGGTTTCTTGGGCTAGTGCAGTGATTTTTCACAGCCCTTTCCAGTCCCTTCTGACCAACCTGTCTGCTTCAACTAAAGCTCAATTTAACATGTAAGACTCTAAAAAAGGAAAATGTTCATTTATGGTATTAAGAGGAAATATGAAAATCATCTCGTGGGCAGAAGTTTCTCTGGGCATGTTTTGTTTTCCTGATGGGTGGTGTTTATGACTGCTGTGTGTGAAAAACTCCTCCTCGATTATGGCTTGCCTTCTCGAGACCCCATCTTTTCTGCATTGGAGAGAACCAGCGAGATCCATTATGCGCAGGTCACTGCTATGGGGTTCATCGGGCTGTGTTGTCAGGTATCAAGGGCTGGTGGCACTCTCATTTTCATCAGTTTTGAAATATTCAACCAAAGTGATTTGACCACAGTAAAATACAGTAAAAGCACGTCATTTGCAAAAATGTGTAGCTGCTTCTTGGTAACTTTTTCTAAGGACTCAGAGATAATAATTCTTTGCTGATTTCCATAAGCTAGTTTGGATAAAGGGTGACCAGTTGGTTTTCAAAAAAGCTGGTTAAGAAAAGTGTGAAGTGCTAAGAGGAACTAAGGTCTATTTTAAATACCTTTTAGATTTTGGAGTTATAGGAGCCCCACCCCCTTGTCCAGTTATTTGTGGTCAACCACGGTTTGAAAATATTAAATGGAAAACTCCAGACATAAACAATCCATACATTTTAAATTGTGTGCCATTCTGAGAAGCATGATGAAACCTTGCAGCACCCTGGTCTGTCCCACAGGGGACATGAACCACTCCTTTGTCCAGTGTCTCCACACGGCATATACCACGTGCCCACTGGTCGCTTAGTAGCTGCCACTATTAATGGATCCACTGTTGTGGTATTGCAGTGCCTGTGTTCAGTGACCCTTATTTTACGAAATAGTGGCCACACAATGACAAAGTAGTGAGGCTGGCAATTTGAATATGCCAAAGAGCAGCTGCACTTGCTTCATTTCAATGAAAAGGTTTGCATGTATAGGAGAAAACACAGCATAAATAGGATTTGGTATGATCCACAGTTTCAGGCATCCACAGGGAGTCTTGGAGAACATCTCCTGCAGATAGGGGGCACTTTATACTCTCTTTGAACATCACATTCTTTCAGTGTTGCTGAGTGGCCCAGAACCCCTTCCATACAACAAATGACTGTCTTGTTCAAGAGCTGCTTGTTACTTGCTTGTTTATGAACTACGTACTGCTCAAGTACTAGTGACCCTACTTTATAATTATTCAACTTCACTTTATCTTTAATCCTCAAGTAAACAAACACCTCATTCAGTGACAAAAAACGGTAATGTATTCTAATTGTCTAACATCAATAAAACATTTAAAAATTAACTTTATGCAAATACAACTGGATATTTTCCATTAGTTGATTGAAATGAAATGTTTGAAAAATTGCTTCAAATGTTTTTCATAATTGCAATTATGGTTACCATAGATTAATTTGTCATTGAAACTCATACAAATACATTTAATTCCTTTGTAAAATCATGGCAACTGCAATGTCTTAGAAGTGTTTTACAAATAAATTATAAACTTTTTAAACAGATCTTGCATTAGCTTTTTAGTAAAAATTAGAATAAGTGATGGCTTTGAAATGATTTGTAATGAACTACTGAAGGAAATACCATGAATCCCATTATAACAAACTTTCCATTTTTTGCGATTTGTAATGGGAAGCACCCCCTAACTTATCTTCAACAGCATGCATTTGGCACCATTTGTTATGTTTATTTTTTTAGGAAGAAGAGGGGGTGTGTGTGCATCCACCCTCCTCTCCACTCCCCAAACACTAACTTGTCCTCGTCGTTGTTGTTTTTACAAAGTAAGTGATAACATTTTTTGGATCTGGGAATTCATAAAATTAATTCATGTGTTAAAGGATTTGGAAGCGAATATGAGAGAGGATCAAGGGAGAATTTAGGCTAACATGATGGATTAACAGCTTCAATATTTGAACTGTTACTGTTCTAAGAATCTGTCTTTGCCATGTTTCTCCTTCTGGTTGGATCGTCTTCCAATTGGGTCTTCACTTGTTAAAATATTATGAGAGAAGGGTTGACACTTGAGATCTTGTCATGTGTATTTAAGAAACTTGCAGTGCTTATCATAACAAATCAGATGTTGTCGATGCCTACATAATTTGTTAGTAGGAGACAGATGCATTTCCAGTCTGAGGGCTGATCATAGGCAAAGCTAACAAAGATAACACTGGACTTGAAGCTTTACACTTTATTGAAACTAAGGTCTATCATTGTGTCTGCAGAGTTTACATTTCCTTCATTGGCTGCTGGAGTTACTTGTGTATTTTCCAGTAATGTGGTTTTTATATTCCAAGAAATAAGAAAGAAACAATTCTTAAGTGTGTTTGTGCCATTCCAAGAGGTTAAGGTTTGCATACGAGCCTCCAACATTGAGAAGTGTGATATACTACTGCAGTCAGAACCTGGATGGAATGAGCAGATCTGAATTCTGGCACCAGCTCCCTCATTAAATTGTTGTATGTCTTTGACACATTAAATCTTTTTTAAAAAAGTTGAGATATAATACATGTGCCATAAAATTCACCCTTTTAAAGTGTACAATCCAGTGACTTTTAATATATTCAAAAGCCTGTGCAGCCGTCACCACTGACTAATTCCAAAATATTTGTATCATCTCCAAAAAAAATGCTGTACTTATCAGCAGTGACTTCCCACTTCTCCCTCTCCCGGCCCCTGGCCACCATACTTTCTGTCTCTATGGATTTGCCTATTTTGGCCACTTTATATGTGGAATCCTACAATATGTGACCTTTTGGGTCTATATCCTTTTACTTAGCATAATGTTTTCAAGGTTCATCCATGTATAGCATGCATCAGTACTTCTTTCCTTTTTACGACTGAATAATACTCCATTGTAGGAGTGCACTGCATTTTATTTATTCTTACATCCCCACCATATTTCCCAACACAAAGCAGTTGCTAAATAAGTAAACAAATGCGTAAATAAGTAAATAAATACAAGAAATATGTAGAAACTATAATGGGGCTCCTAATTGACAGCAGTTACTTCTGGCTAGAGCTGAGAGGAAAGAGGTGGGGAATGTTTCTCACGCAAAGATTCTAAATTAGAGACCAGTAAACACATACATGCATGGAATACCGGTAGCCCTCCCTATTTGAACTATTGTTATCTAAATATTTGCTATACCCCTGATGGAAACTTTCACCAAAAATGTACTATTTAAATAGAAATTCTGCCATAATGAGTTTATATAAGTGTAACAATGGAAATGGTTAAGTTGTAGGTGAGCCCATGCAGACGGGTGTAGAGCATTCTTCCATCACAGCTCAGAAATTCTCTTTACAGGGTCATGTCAGTGTCTTCTATAGACATGGAAAAGCCTGGGAAGAAAGTTGGTGAGCACAGAAGGTCTAGGAAATCCCATGCACTGAAAGGAACATTGGAGGTACATAGTGTATTGAGAGGGGTGAACATAGGAAGGGCATAAGCTTGGTTTTGTACATATGTCTATAATGCATAGGCTTTTTTCTACTTGTGAGAAGAAGTTTAAAAATATTACATTGTGATTATTGATTTTATTCAAGCACAGGATGGTATGTTTGAAAAGCTGGAAATGTCCCTCATGCAGTGGATAGATAATCTTTGACTTTGAAACCATGAAGATGCTGCTGATGGCACCGCACACCTTTGAAGATCTAAAGATGAAGAAGAAGGAGTTTGATCATTTGACAAAGTCCAGTTTCGATCTTAAATCTAGAATGGTACAAATGACTTAAAAACTATGCAAGGTGGTGTCGTTTGTGGATCGCAGAGGAAGCAACTTTTTGGTAATGAGTTTGAACAGTTTTTCCCAGCGAATTACAGAAAGCCATCGACAAAGGTAGCTAACAAATTTCCACTATTACCATTTTTCTTTATAAAATTTGCCTTTTTAAAAATGACTACCATCTTATCAGAGGATAAGAAAACAGAGCCAGGACATTAAACATCCAAAGATTGGCTGATACAACTTGTAAATGAAAATCGTAAAGGTGATGTTGAACCCAAACCTCTATATTTGTATAACTTTGAGCATCCCAGGGACTGGCAGTAATCCTTGAAGAATAAATTGCCTGCTATATGCTTTCATATCATAAAATTTTGGTTGACAAAGGAGACATTCAGTCATTATTCAAAGTGTCTTAATTTCTGACAGTTCATTTCTTAGAGATGTGAAGTCTGACAAGAATGTAAAGAGTTGGGGTTGAGACTTCAGTTCATTTTTAATTAATAAAATAAATAGTTGATGAAGAAGTTTTTGAGTAGTCACTGCTGTGAAGGACAGTTTGGATGCTAAGCTGAGAAAATGCTTTTTCCTCCCCTCTCAGCATGGATGTCTGAACTATTTTTCCATCCCTAACTCACTTTGCCAGTGGCGAAATCATCCCTCCATGGAGAAGACAGTGTACCTTCACAGGTTTTGGATTCACTGAACCTTCAATGATACTCTCTGATATTTACAACTTCCTTTTGTTTAGCTCCAAAAGGTGGAAGTTCCTCAGTTTTCATTTTTTGAGGTTATATTTTATTGACACAGTTGTCCCAATTTTTCCCTCTTTGCCTCCCTCTACCCAGCACCCCTCACTCCCTTAGGCAATCCCCACACCATTTGTCATGTCCATGGTTCATGCGTATAAGTTCTTTGGCTGCTTTGTTTCCTATATTGTGCTTTACATCCCAATGACTATTCTGTAACTACCTCTTTGTACTTCTTAATCCCCATACCTCTTCACCCATTTCACCATACCCCCCTGCAACCTGGCAACCATCAAAACACTCTCCGTATCCATGATTCTATCTCTGTTCTTCTTGTTTGCTTAGTTTGTTTTTTCGATTCCATTGTTGATAGATACGTATTTATTGCCATTTTATTGTTCATAGTTTTTATCTTCTTTTTCTTAAATAAGTCCCTTTAACATTTCATACAATAATGGTGTGGTGATGTTGAACTCCTTTAGCGTTTTCTTGTCTTGGAAGCTCTTTATCTGCCCTTCAGTTCTAAATGATAGCTTTGCTGGGTAGAGCGATCTTGACTGTAGGTCCCTGCTTTTTGTGACTTTGAAGATTTCTTGCCAAACCCTTCTCACCTGTAATGTTTCTTTAGAGAAATCAGCTGACAGTCTTATGGGGGCTCCCCTGTAGGTAACTAATTGCTTTTCTCTTGCTGCTTTTAAGTTTCTGTCTTTATCTTTAACCTTGCCAAAACCTCAGTTTTCGATTTTAATTGACCATGTTTATCCCTGCAAAATGAAAGGCAAGGGCTCTTGTCCAGGCTCATTGAAAGGACTTGTTTAATAAAAGTAAATTGATTTTCATCATGTTGGATATTTTCAAGTAATACTGAAAAGAAGAAAACTTTGCCTAAGCAAAGAGGGACATGTACATTTTTCTTATAATCTGTATCTGTGAAAACTGATCACTCTAGGGTGCTATATTCCCTAAGAAACAGGTATAGTCTCCAGGTAGGGGCTGACTAGTGGTTATCAACAGGAAAGTTTTATGCCTTAAGATTTATTTTCTTGGAAGTAAGTTGTTTTTTCTTATATCTATTGTTTGAGTATTTCTTATGCAAATGCCTTCATTGTCAAACAGAAGAAAAATCAACAACTTCCATGACCCTAATAGTATAGTAATTTAACTAAAATAAATTGAACAGACATTTATTGATTGTGTATTCTAGGTAATATACTAGGCTAAGTATTACAGGGATGAAGAAAAATAAGATATAATTATTGCTCTTGAGGAACTAGCAGGACCAAGATAAATGTATAAGTAAATATGGGATTTCTTTTGTGTTTGTAGTTTTTCTAAAATATCTGCAAATAAATATATATTAAATAAACATTACTATATTTTCTCTGTCCATTTGTTATAACACAAGGGTGCTCCCCTCCCCCTATGGCCAGAAACTTCAAATTCCATGTATCCTAAGTAACTATCTCTTAAGTAGTTAAATAGTATCATAATATATTATTAATATAAAATGCTGATCTTCCCCAGACAGGTAAACCATAGCACTAATAAAATGTGATAAATATCACAGTAGAAATATATATATCATCAGATTACAATTATGAAGGGGAAATAATTCTAACAGATTTTAAATTACTGGGGTATTGATATTTGAACTGGGTTTTGTGGGACAAATAAATTTCCTAGACAAGGAGAGGAGAGATGTTCCTGGAAGTGATAACATAAGAATCAGTCTGTTTACTCTGAATCATACAGGCATGAAAGTGTTTAGTTTATTAGGGAGGAGCCAGGCACATGAGTTTTTAGACCTTAGAGAGCAGGAAGGGGGGGCGTAGCCTAAGATGAGGATCGACGAGGTTACCAGGCTGAACTGCAAAGGACCTTGAAGCAACATGTAAAAGTCTGCAGAGAAGAAACCGCAATAACTCTGTTACATTCCCGAACTGCATTGGGATCACCGGCAGGTTTTCCCCACTTCTCCCAAGTTTGTTCTGAATGTTAAAGTGCTCACGTGCTGAGACTACAAAAAGATTCATTAAGTGGGCCTAAGATGTGTTTAAAGTTGAAACATTTTTTTAGGGAAAAAACTAGTCTGCTGCTTTGTTTCTGGTTTTCATTAGACTAAGTTTCAGCCATCCTTTCCCTGGGGGAGGGTGGTTTACGTGGGATTGAACCTATAGACTCTAGAGGTTCATTGAAATTTACAATAAATTCAAAACACCAGCTTGTTTAGATATATCGTACTTTTTATTTTTTATTTTTTTAATTACTTTATTGTTGTTCAATTAAAGTTTGAATTTTCCCCCCACCCCAGCCAATCCCACCCCCCTCCCCCACTCCTACCCTCCTTCTTGGTTATGTCCATGTGTCC